>JALBCR010001831.1:0-53876 GCA_030710515.1 Abscondita cerata
GTACACTCATGAAATTTAAAACTTGGACACCACAATTTCTGTAAACAAAAGTTTGCACATTGTGAAGCGGGCTTAAGGGTATCATTTACAATTCTAACAGCAGGTAGTCTCAGCAGGGGTTATCTTATAGAAGGACTGTAGAATGAATCATTACACTAAGCACGTTTTAGAAAATAGGTAATTTACGTTGCTTACTTAATTTTTTCTTTAAAGAATATATTTGAAGGTATCGCTAATTAAACACCATAGCTCGATTAATTATCGAATCAAAATTTTGTTTAGGAAATGTTTACAAAATAAAATTAGAAATAATTTTGATTTAAAAAACGTCTACAAGCAATAACTTTTAAATTAAATCAAAAACTAAACATGGTTATTTGGGTTGACTGATTATTACTTATTTTTAAATAAATCTAACCTACTAATTATTGTAAGTTATTAAAAAAATCATTAAACTCTCTATTCATAATATTTAGTCCTTACAAAATGTATATTTTATGACGTTTCATTTTTTCTGTAGTTAATATAAAAGTGAAAATAAAAACTAAGGCAATTCTTATTGTCAACGTATATATTTAGTTTTTGACAAGAATTTATTACATAATTATAATTAAGATACCAAGTTATAGTTTAAAATTAAATGAAAACTTTTTTTTTAATAAAGGTATTACTATATAAATAAATATAAGAAATCAATAATGGGTGTGACCTCCATTATTATTGATACATTCTTGGAGGCGTCTGCTCATTGACGCTATCAAGGTATCAATATAATTAATATTAATCGTTTCCCATGCGGTATCAATGGCTGCAATTAGTGCATTACGGTTTACTGGTATAAAATTTGGCCCTTGTTGTCTTCGGATAACAGCAAGTATTCGAGCCCAAACATTTTCGATAATGTTAAAATCTGGGCTTTTGCTGGCCAGGGTAACAGCTCCAAGTTATTTGCTTGTATCCAGTTGCGCACAACCTGCGAAGTATAGGGTCATCATATCCCGATAGTTAATTATCGAATGTTCCAAGAAAATATGTGTAAATAGTAAATGGAATCTACTAACGTAACGTTAAGTCGTTAATTATAGTTACATAACTCTCCTTTCATAAGATATAGTTCATATTAATATGCTTATTGTAAAGCTTCGTACACACTGAACAACAAACCGAGGAACAAACAGAACAACGAACCGAACGGCAATCGGAACATTAATTTGGACGGTGCTACGTACGAATTTTAGAACAGATTCGCAAGTCCTGATTGTTCCACGAACGGTTTGCGGCGTTCCCGCAACTTGTCGGTTTTTTCTCCGACATCAAAGAAAATGCGCGCGAATGCGTTTGCAGGTTTGGACGAATCTAAACAAAACGGCGAACAAATTTATGCGGAGAATAAATTATTTATTTTTGTCCTCCCTTTTGTGGGTTTGTTGTGTTTTAGGTAATATTATGGAGTTGACAGAAAAAAATGTTTTAAATTAATCAGTGTTTAAGAATGCAAGAAAAAAATGATGTCCCTATTAGCATCATTTGGGCGGGAAATTTCCAAAATAAAAAAAGCGAAGTAAATTATAATTTTTACTCTTCTTTGTGCGTAAAAATTTGGTTGGCACTATCTTCTTGTTTTCCGCAATTTTCTCTTCTCAATAATAAATATATATGAACTGAAAACTACTGAAAATAATTATGGAACAGCACAAACGTTCCGTTTGTTGTTCGGATTGTGGAAATCATAAAAGATCGTTTGTCGTTCTGTTTGACTTTCGGTTCGTTGTTATGTTTGTTGCTCGGTTTGTTGTTCAGGTGTGTACGAAGCTTTACAACTTAAGCAACAATTTTTGGCGAATAAAGATTAGTTTGTGATGTAATATTAGAAACACAAATTTATATCATATCAAATTTATGACAACTTAAAACCAAGAACGTGTATGTTATTGCTAAGAAATTATTAAGGAAAAGCGCAATTGCAGTGTAAATATTTATAATTAGATATTTTCGAAAGTTTATAAGTCCTATTGTAATCTTAATACTTAAAAGAAAATCCTGTCCATTAGCATTATAAGGAAATGGCTTTACTTTATGAATAAGTTTCAATAACAATAGAATATCCTTGCTTGTTTAATTTACTTCCTTTGAGTC
The DNA here is from genome assembly GCA_030710515.1 of Abscondita cerata. Taxonomy (NCBI): domain Eukaryota; kingdom Metazoa; phylum Arthropoda; class Insecta; order Coleoptera; family Lampyridae; genus Abscondita; species Abscondita cerata. Next base: position 2,137 of record JALBCR010001831.1, read on the forward strand.
ATATTGCTCTAAGGGTTGTTACATTGGTCATTAGAAGTATGTAATAAATAAACAATTACCTACTGTTTGAGAAGGGGTAGTGTGAACCAATAAATAAAGTAAGAAATGTAAATTCCATTTTAGTTTAAAATTTCAAGTGTTGTGAAAATGCCACCTCATCTCGGTGCTGATTTGAAAGCGCGGATTGTTTCGGAATTAGCGGCGGGCCGTAGCGTGCGTGAAATTTCACGTATGTTAGATATACCAAAAAGCACCGTAGGGCATTACCGAGTAAAATGGAATCTTGAACACACTTTGGAAAGAGCCATCGGAAGTGGTAGACCTAAAGTATCTACACGTGCTCAAGATCTCGAGTTGTTTCATTACGTAACAGAACAACCATTTGCTACATACTCAGGGCTATAGCAGATACACATTTCCCGGATGCCGTATAACTGCACAAAAAAGATTAAAGGAGATGGGAATAAAGAAGTATAATGCTGCTGCGAAAGAAGTTCTCAGTGACGAAAATATGAAACGTCGTCTGGAATTTGCAAGGCAATAATCACATATGTCCTAAAAAACGAAGTGGTTATTTTTCTGTGAATGTGTAGGGTTGGGTTAACGCGCGGGGTCTAAAGGAGTTTTGGGTTATCGATGGACGTCTTGATTTTGCTGCGTATTTAGATATTTTGGAAACTATTATGAAACCTTCAGTCGAAGTGTTTTATCCAGACGAAGATTATATTTTCCAACAATTAAGTTTTTAATTAATTAATACAGAAAAAAATGAAACGTCATAAAATATACATTTTGTAAGGACTAAATATTATGAATAGAGAGTTTAATGATTTTTTTTTAATAACTTACAATAATTAGTAGGTTAGATTTATTTAAAAATAAGTAATAATCAGTCAACCCAAATAACCATGTTTAGTTTTTTGATTTAATTTAAAAGTTATTGCTTGTAGACGTTTTTAAATCAAAATTATTTCTAATTTTATTTTGTAAACATTTCCTAAACAAAATTTTGATTCGATAATTAATCGAGCTATGGTGTTTAATTAGCGATACCTTCAAATATATTCTTTAAAGAAAAAATTAAGTAAGCAACGTAAATTACCTATTTTCTAAAACGTGCTTAGTGTAATGATTCATTCTACAGTCCTTCTATAAGATAACCCCTGCTGAGACTACCTGCTGTTAGAATTGTAAATGATACCCTTAAGCCCGCTTCACAATGTGCAAACTTTTGTTTACAGAAATTGTGGTGTCCAAGTTTTAAATTTCATGAGTGTACCTACAGTAATTTATGTTATCGAAAGTAAAAGAATATATTTTGTTAGTTCAGTTCGGGTATTCATTAAGTTCATTTTATTTAATTGCATTAACTGCAAGCGCAACAATAGCGAATTACGGACACGTTTCGTATATCGGGACTTATATTTTGCTGGTGGTGCGGCTTGTTCAACATTTTAAAAAATGAAACATTGTAACATCCCAATAGAAAAAAAACTTTTATATGAAATTATTAAATGTGAATAGAAAAATTATATATGAGAGTATATGAAATTATGTCTCGCCAAACACAAAAAAATTTAACGAGAAAAAGAGTAAGTAGTGATTTATTTATTTAAATTCTTACTATATAATATACTAATACTATAGATTACATACAAAACCTATAAGTACTGCAAACAAAATACATAAACATATATTCATCATTTTATAATTTTTAAATTGTCATGTAAAAATATTAACTTATTAACCGTTTTTCCAATTAAACAATTTTTTTTTGGCACTTATGAGGTTACCAGCAGCCGAAAAAACACGCTCTGATGGAGTAGAAGTTGCCGGGATAGCTAAATACCGTCTCGCTATTTGCGCAACGTTTGGAAATATGTGTTCGTTCACTTTCCACCATTCTAAAAGGCACATATTTTTATTTATTTCGTATTCTTTAAAATACATATCAATTTCGCTATGCCTCTTGTTACTAGCACTACCTAGATCCTGATTCACTGGAAATAGTATGTCCAAAGCAGATATCTTTGTTTCTGTTTCGGTCTCCTTTGTAGAAGGAGTGATTGTTTCAGATTCGATGGTTATTAATGAAACATTGGAATTAACACCAACACCACTCTCACAATTTTTGTAACGTGGGTCCAGGAAAGAACAAATATCAAATATTTGTGAAACAATGTTGCTTTTACTTACACTACGATATTCAAATTCCAGAACTGATGTTATACGAAATCGCGAACTAATTTCAGCCGCTAACATGTTCTTTATGTGCTTGACTTCTATTAAATCGTTTTGATGTATTAAGTATTATTAAGTAATGAAATCACTATCGGCTGTACCATTGATATTGTAGGAGTTTTTGGGGAACACATTACCGTAGTTGTTAAAGTAAATGGTTTGAGTGATATCTTAGATCTTCTCGATTAGAATCAATTAGATTCGTTAAGTTCTAAACCGATGGCGTGAGCCCTTGAGGTAATATTGCGGTCCTGTATCACATTACTTATTGGTTGCCGTTGTTCTGTTAATCGTTCCAACATAAAGAATATCAATTCCATCTTGTTTTAACAGATTGAATAAACTTATGTTGTGGTAAAATTAAAGCATGTTGTGCTGCAACCAACGCATTTGTTGCAACCGAAGAATGCTTGAAGTGTCCCACTACAGCACTGCATTTAACCAATAGTTGTTTAATGATTTCATGATCAAGTGCCTTGTTGATTGCAAGTTGCAACGTATGAGCAAAGCAACATATGCTTTCCTCAATGTAACTGAAATTTTCACAGCTGTAATTACTTTGTAGCATTGTCGTGTACAACTGCAATGACTTTTTCAGTCAGTTCCCAGCGGATTATAATATCTTCTAAAGTTTTCCTTAAGTTTTTCGCTCGTGTGTCGCGTATCCATCAATTGTGTTTCAAGAATATGCGATATGTGCTCCCAACTTTGATCAATAGCATGAAGTGTAACTGTAATGTACTATCGTAGTTCTTGATGTCCAACAATCTGTCATTAAAGATGCGTGCTTCAATTTCTGTATAGGATTTCAAACTTTTTCTTTTCTATATCATACAAAATATTAACCCGTGATTTGATCGTATTTGGTGCGGGCATTTTATACATAGGAAAACATTTCTGCATAAAGATTTTGAATCCTTGTCCGTCAACTAAGGACAAGGGTAACATATTTAGTGCAATCATCTTGGTAATAGCTACAGTGATGCATTCTTGTTGGCTTTCCTGTTTTTGCTTGGTAAAAAAAAATAGTCGTTATTTTTGGTTGATCTTCTAAGAGCGAAGGTTCGGTTGGGCTTTCTTCAACATCAATCACTTCGGTAATTTTGTTAGGATCCGCGTTGGATGATACATAAAAAATTCGTAGTCCTAAAAGGTATTAGAAAAGTATTAAAATACTAGCCCAAAATTAAAACCTAAAAGAACAAGTGCATTACTAACCTTTTTCCTTTTTGTTGAATTCCTACCAATCCACCATGCTTGTTTTTTATGTGGTTCCACATTACGGAAGTACTTCCAGAATATTTTAATTTGGTTTTGCAAATTTCGCACTTCACGAATTTTTCCTTCATTCTGTTTAACAAGATACTTCCACCTCACTCATTTAGCAGAAAATAATTTTAGTACCGCACTACAAGAAAACTAGATAAGACTGAATAATGTTACACCAAAAACTAAAATAAAGACCTATATTATTTTCTAATTCTACCCACCTATTTCTGCGACATTACCTATTGTTAAATTACTTGAACGATTACCTATTACTCTTTTGAAAGGCTTATGTCTTAAATGTATTGTAGTACTTCTTTCTGTAACTAATCCGGATATAATCACATTTATTGTTATTGGCGAATTAGATGGAACATACTTGCATTTGTAAATATAAGAGCATTGTCTAGCTATTATTTTAAAAGGGATTTTACTCGCAAAAATAAATTTCGTTTTTAATTTCAAATGAATTAATATACATGTCAGGAAACATTTACAGAACAATTTATATGAAATAGAGTATTGATAAGCACCGACAGAGTGTTGATATAAAATTATAAACCGTCACGTTTCAGATAAACAATTTGAGTTCATAAGGAGCCGCCTGTGGCATTATTTATTACCAGTAAAAAGTTAAATGTGAAGGCGGCCAAACCTTTTTTTACACAAAAATTACATCAAATGCTTCTCTAGCAAGGGTGTAAGAGTGGTACAGTTCTCAAATAAGCCGGATAAGACTTGACGCGAACTTTATAATTTGAAGCAATTCAAGGTGAAAATTACAGATGATACAATTTAAAATGGCGAAAGACAACGATTTATTTAAACAACAAATAAGTTTTTAGTAATACGTGCAGTACAGTGGTATTAACTTCGGTTAAAAAATATCTATTTTTCTTATAAGTCCCTAAAAATAAAGATTTTCGGACGAATCGTTGCTGTTTCAGAACGAGGCAAAGTCGAGTCTGAATAGCGGATGAATCCAAAAAACTTTTTTGGGAACGAGTAACAAACAATGTTTTTTGCTATAGCTCCTCAAATTTTTAAATAAAAAGTATTTATTCATTCTACATTCATTGTTTTGTATTATAGCAAATTGTTTGTTTTATTTAATTTATTGTCATCATGTTTCAAAATCAAAATAATCCGGAAAAGGTTGCTACGACAACTTTTTTGGGACTAGACCGAAATAAACCATTTACGGACTCAAATCCTAAAATTATTATTTTATTAAACAGACAAAGAAAGTTTCGCATAAAGCCAATGGAAAAAGAACTAAACTTCAATGTTTAATTAAAGCTGTTAAATGTGATATTGGCAAGGGAAATTGCAAAAATTAGATGACGGCACGTTTTAAATGAAAAAAAGGATTTTATACTTTTACCTAAGTATGTAATAGTATTTCAAAAGGTACATTTGGTACAAGAGTCAATTACTTTAGGTGCAGAAATATGATTAGTAATTTAAACTAAGTGCTCGCAACACATCTGGCAATATACGTTTTAGAAAAAAAACATTTAAATAACAAAATCACGAAAATTCAAAACAATTTATAAAATTCGTAAATAATAATCAGAATTTTACACAGCTGCATACAAAGGTCAAACAGGTTCACCTTTTTTGCGTTCGATATAGGGTGTCGGCCGGTTTGCGCTCGACCGTTTTGCGCTCGTACCTAAACTCGACCAGTTTGCGTCTGCAATTTAATTATATAAATTTAAACCTTCCCTATTATCTCCAATCGACCGATTTGCGCTCTCTTGTACTATAAACATTTTGAAATTATCGAGATTTAAGTTGTTTTCATGTGATCGGGGGTAAACGGTGTTGGTTGGTAGGTTACAGTTAGTACAGTTTTTTCTTTAAAACAAAACAAAAAAACAAACAATTATTTCAAGTAACATTCGTTTATATTAGTTATGTTTGTGTGATGGGGGGTGGGGGTATTGTTCAAGGGGGCAGTGCGATCGGAGGAAACGGCGATCGGGGAAAACGCCTTTAGTTAAAATACTTTCTATAAGGAATTAAGGTATTTCTCGGCCTAGGTATACAAATAACTATTATATTACAAGAGAGCGCAAATCGGTCGATCGGAGACAATAGGGTAGGTTCAAATTTCTATAATTAAATCGCAGAGCGCAAACTGGTCGAGTTCAGGTAAGAGCGCAAAACGGTCGAGCGCAATCCGGCCGTATTCGATATTATTGACAGAATTTGGGCACCTAGAAAATTTAGTCGAAGAAGTGAAAAGAACTATACACTGCAAAAAAAGTTTTTTTAAACTGTAGATAATGAATTAATATAACAATGTTTGCCTTATAACGTTTGTCGTATAATAACATTCTTGAAGATATTGATAAAAATAATACATATGTCACATAATTATCGTATCTCTGGTGAATAAGCACAACAGTTGTGCGCAATTAAATTAGAAGCCACTTCTATTAGAAAAAAAACGTTGTATAACCTATAGTTTTGAAAACAATAATAAACGACCTATTTGATATATGCCCAAAAACTGATAAGACCTCCGCATTTATAAAAAACTCCGAAATACCCAGTTTTATCGAAATCGGATCACCAGTTTTTGAGATATCGTATTTAATAGAAAAAATAGATAAAATTATTTTTAGTTAATTATAATCTACTAACTCAACAATATTTTATTTCAACAGTTATAATTTAGAAAAAAATTTAATGGAATCATAAGTTAACGTTAATTTATATAATTGTAATTATATTTTGTAAAAGTTAAGGAAACTGTTACAAAAATTCTTTGTTTTTTAGTAAACCATTTCCAGTCTACTTAAAAAAGGTGCATATTTGATGTACATTTTGAATGTTTTAATAATAATATATATTGGCATATTTCTACGTTTCTACATTTCAAGGTCATAGTATTATTTGGTTACCGATTAAAGTTTTACTATTGTGAAACGTAAAAACGGAAAAATCATAATTAACATTCTTTTTCAATAAATTTAATTACCCCTTTTTATATATATAGTGGAGTTCTGGATAGATTCATCTTCACTTAACATATTTATTAAAACATGGCAAATAGCGTCGTCTAGTTGATACTTTAACATGGATACCGACATTCCTTATTTTCAAGGCACCGCTTATTTTTTTCATGAAAATAATTTTGGGATTTTTTTTCAGTCGGTTTTCGAACAATCGGCAGAAAAAATAGTTTTTCTATTTCGCAATTTCTATAGCTTTGTTTCCGTATTGTACACGATACGGAAATAGAAGCTCTTTCCGTACTGTTTAGGGATTTTATAACTTTTAGTGTATAACCAAATAATTTACAGTTTTAATTTTGACGTAAGAAAATTAAGTGAGGTTTTGTTTGGTTAGTTCTTATTAAGTAGATTTTAATATTCAAAGAAAATTTAATGTTAATTTATGAAACAAAACTTAACAAACAATATTCTTCCATCGACCCGCATTTATGATTAGTATAGGCAACTATACATACATATTGGCGTTTATCTTCAATCAACTACAACATGAAAGTATAAATAAAAAATCTGTCGTAATTTGTAGCAAAGCAAATTTTAATAATAACAAATCGACATTAATCTACAATTGTAATAAATCTTGAATTTGTTCACAGTGATTTTTAAGACATTTTTGTACTGTATGCAACATTCCAATGATAACGTTTAATAACATGTTAAGGGTGTTCAGGTCATCTATTTTACAAACTATTCTCTCACGTAGTTCTTCAATATTATTTACTCATTGTTCAAAAGTTAGATTCTTTAAGTAAGGCTGTAAGAAAAATCAAAACTATAAAAAGTAAACATTCCGACTTCTGAAAAGATCTTTTGGAGGTGAAGCGGAACCACTTTAACAAAATGTTTTTTGTAAACTCTACATGCACGTGTTTGTGAAATTATAGAACGGTAAATGTAAAACCAAACTTCATCGATAAGGAGTCTTAAGCAAATATGTCTCTGATAAAAGTGTTGCAAAGCCATTGACAGTATTGAATATGTGCAGGATAATTGTCTCAATAAGTTGGTAAACTGCTTGCACACAGTAAGGATATAAATATCTTTCTTCGGTATGATGCGACAAGTCATTATATAAAGTTCAACTTGTTCGAGATGTGCTTAAGTTACATCCATGATATATCAAACATTGTCAAACGCTTTTGGTGTTGTCTTTGTAGGTGGACCATTATATTGATTAAGCACCAATCCGTTCCCACAAAAATTTAGTCTTCTTGTTTTACTGTGATGAAAACTATTTTATTTCGACAAAACAATCGAAATTGAGTAATTTAATTCTCCATCAACTTGGTGAGCTTATATTAAAATACTGTTGGCAATAAAAGACGAAGCTCTCACAAAAAGTAGAAACGATGAAGTTAGGTTATAAATTTGTGGTTGTGGTGCGTTCACAATAGCATTTCTTCTCTAGAATTATTAGAGTATATAATTTTATTAAAATTACAAAGTACGGTCGACGGAAAAGTTTTGTAACTAACTCGTGAATTAAACGGTGATTAAAAATCTCAACACATTATTTTGAAGATAGCAAACTTTCAACAGCATTTGTTGCTAACTTTATTAGGATATCAACTACTCTACCAACATAGCTTTAAACTAAAAAAAAACTAGATCATATATTAACATTTATTTCTTGAACTAAATTTTTGCGAAATAGAAAAAATAGTATGAAAAACACGTGTCACAACTACTTTTGTCGCACTCCGACAATTGCAGACCTCCTTCGGTCTGTCTGCAAATTTTGTCTTCGTGCGACAAAAAGTGTTGTTAGTGACACTTGTTTTTCAATATTTAATGTGTACCTACGTAGGAAAAACAACATTTCACGACTCCATTCACATCGCCAGGAAATGTTACGCTTTTTCTACTAGGTACAGTCCGATTATATGTTTTTTAAGTGTTTTGGGATATTTTCACTTAAGGAGCTTGGGCGCGCGATACCTCGTTTTGTCCGACGTACTCTCGTAGGTAGCTTTCGTATAACGACTTAATAGTTAGATTCATTTAACTATTGTTGGACGATACTTAAATGTTTACTTCGATTTTTACAAATTGTTTCTTATAAATAAAATGTCAGGAAAAACCGTCGTACATATTTTTATAAAAGTTTGCATATGAGTTTTTTATATACAGGGTGACCCAGGAATGTGTAACGGGACTTTCTATAGAATAAAATGGGTTTGTTAGAAAAAACACTCACGTTTGATAATAAATTATAACTTCAGTCAAACCAATATTAAATATATTTTTATTTGAAAAACTTGACTATAGTTTTGACTTGTTAATATAATCAGTCATCATCAACATAAACAAAAAATTTTATGTTTACAATTGTTGATTAATGTCATATAATTTGTCATTCTGTATTAAAAATACAGTTTATATTAAGGTTTTTCAAATAAAAGTATATTTAGTATTGATTTGACTGAAGTTATAATTAGTATTAAATATTACCAATACATTAATGGGTCCATCACTATTTAATCAAATTAATTTGATAGTTCACTGCCCATTAGGCATGAATATTTTTTGATAAATTAGATACCGAAAAGTTTAGAATAACTAGGAATTTTAATAAATACTCGAATTTTGATGCACACACCCCCACATTATACAGGGTGTGCAGAAACGAAAAAAGTAAAATAATTCTTTTTTTATCAACGGAACATTCTGTATTTCTCTTCACAAGTCAATTAAGTATTTTATAAGCTTCCCGTTGATGTGCAGTTTGTATGATGAATTCTAAATAGTTATTGACATTTTGAAAAAAAAAGAGTTTTATTATGAAAAAGTTGTTCATTTTTTAAAGTATGCTGCTGTCAAGAAATGTCCCAAGTGAAATGACATTTTACGCATGACTTCAGAGAAATGCCTTCTGTTTTGAATACATACAGGGTGGCCCATCAGTGCGGGAAAGGTGGTTATCGCGGAAAATATTGGGGTTAGAAAAAAACTATTGCAATGAAAGTAGTGCAAATCAATGAGCTGCACATTTTAAAACTATTTTTGTTTATACAGGATGTTCCATAAAAGCGCAACATACCAAAGTTATGTTTTTAAATATTTAATTTCTTGAAATTCTAAAATTTAGGAGTTTTTGCATTATTACACTTTTTCCGGAAAAATTGACTTTTCGAAAAATTAAATAACTCAGTTATCCTGGAATTTATCCATCTGCGATTTCGTAGCTTTAATATGCATTACATGTGCTAACTAAAGCTAGTTGTTCACCTTTCTAACCTTGCTAAGTTTTCAGTAATGAATTATTTAAATTGAACTCCTAAATTCATGGATAACTTGGTGGTGAAAGGGCCGTTAACCTAGCTAAATTTTCGAAATCCTAGAATAATTACAAAAATATTTATTTTTTACATTTTTTATGTTTTTTTTTACAACATGCGGTAAACGCTTGTTTTTCTAACTACGATGCAACTCCCCGAATTTCTCCTAAATACTCAAAACAAAATTAGTTTGTATTGCATACTCTTTGAAAAACTATTGTTGGTTTATTAGTTTTTTTTTTTATTTCCCTACTTTTGTTATTATAAAGGAATTGTGTATTTTACTATTCGCTTGCTATGAACACTTCACTGTACCCGAATAATGAAATTAACTATTTGTTTTATAAAGGAACTTATTAATGTTGTGTTATTGCAATAAAGATAATAAAAGGTATAATTTATTTTGTGTATATTGCAGAAATGCAACTGTTAACATTTCAAACTGAATTTGCATGTAATGTTTGAAAAGCCTATGAATAATTACATTTTTCGCACTGCTGTTTGGTTTTGATTTTTTAAAAAATGTGTTTGAAACAGTTAATGCAACAAAAATTGAAACCAATACTTTATTTGTAATTTCACAATGAAAATTGTTTTTTGATCCTCCAAAAGCTGACGTTGATGGATTTTGGAAAGGAAGGAAAGTCAATTTAAAAATGTATATAAATGCAAACCTAAAATAAATTGATACTGATTACCAACTTCAACATTGAAGTTCTTTTTACTGTTTAATGCCTTATAATTGAAAGTATTTCGTAGATAAATTTTACTTAAAATATAATTCAATTACTGAGTTTACAAAGTTTAACGTGAAGTGTTTTCTTTCGTTAAGCTGCTTAGCAAAAGGCTTTCTCTAAACTAAATCCGGGTTGCATGCATTAAAAAGAGCTCTTTTAATATTTATACTCGGCCATTTGTATTTCATTGTCTTTGCAAATCCAATTGTTTGCATAAGAAGAAAGTCTTATACAATTTAAGGTACACCTTTGTCACTAATATCTTCTCAATTATTTTTTGAAGCAATTAATTTCGTTTTCATATTGATTTTTTTCATCATTACGCTAAAAGTGACTTGTCAACCTTAATATAAGGCGATAATGGAAAAATAAAATCGCTTTAAATTTCTAAATTTCCATTTTACCCTTACACTGATGTATTAACGTACATAAATTTATATAAGTAGAAATAAGCGTTATAGCGTGTTCTTAAAAAAAAAACGTTTTTAATTTAAACTTTTCGTAGTCAATGATTCGAACATAACTTCCATTCAAAATTTCTCATTTATTTTCATTTGAAAATTTTTAAATTTACGTAAAAACTAAAAATCTTGTTGATTAGACAACCGTTTTAATTATTTCCTTGTGAGACTTCACTGGCCGATTTGGTAAAAGGAAAATTTATGCCCATAATTACATTCTTTCGGCGTTTATTTATTTCACTGAAAAGTTGTAGGTTTGTTGTATGTTATAGGAATATATCCATTTGTGTGTGTACATGATGAAGTAAAGTAGGGAGGAGACGGTTTTAAGCAGTAAAAAATGTTGGGTGTGTTGTTTGCAACGTGCATAAATTAATGAATATAAAAAGTTTCTTTGTTATCAATAAAAAGACGTGTTATACTTATAAATTTAATTAACCCAGTTACTTGATATGGGTACGGTATGAATAAAAGCAGCACATTTGTAGGAAGCCCGCGATTGTTTTTTAACCGAAGAAGTAAACGGAGAGTAACAACTACACGCAAGAAAACAACGTAGAATCGATCCAGGGTCAATAGATAATTGCCGAGAATACGTTAAAGGTCGCATGTAGCGCGTTACGTATAAAACGCACAAGGTCTTATAAGAATATTTTTAGTAGTATAAATTTCGTGCATGTAGCGTTATATAAATTGCTATTGATATTTGTAAAAAGTGTACGTTCGATTATTTTATTTGTAAAATTAAAACGTTGTTAAACCATAAACCACTTTTTTTATTATGAATCCCAAGACTTTGAGATATTGTAAACTAAAGAATGATAATTAGAGTTTCATGTTCACGTACAATATAAAATTATTTTATTCGACACAAAAATACAATCACCGCAATATGTCAATTTTTTTTCTGAAAAAATGAACAATTCGAAAACGGCTAATGATAGGTATAGGCATAAAGTCTACTTAAAATTGAATTATGAAAATATGCAAGTATACACGGCGTTCCATTTAAAAAAACAAAGTTGATGGTTACTTTCAGTACAGCCGGAAGCGTCAACAAGGAGACAACATTTTTACAGATTAAGCTTATGTCCAAATACCTACGTTTCTGGTAGTGCAACACTGGTTTCGAATTTTCTTTTAAGTGAATTTACCTGAAAATTTGCCCAAACAAAAAAAAAGATCTTTATTAATTTCTAAGAATACATCTTTTAACTTTGGGATTGTCGCTACTACAGTTATTGAGTGCATGTCTGTTCGTTTTATCAGTTCAAAATCTGTAGCTGTTTGTAAACTCAATAATGGTTCAAGTGTATCTTCTACAACAACAAATTCAGCTAAATTGCATTTTTCTTTATTGAATCAAAACAATTAATTTTAACTGTATCATAAATTTAACTTTATTATTGTTATAATCAAATATAGGAAAGTCATTGTCTTTATTTTTTATATATATATATATATATATTTTGACATTTTACTAACCAGTGTCTATCTTGAAATTAACCAATTGATTGTATATCATCCATCGTTCACCCTTAATGTTAGCAATTTTGTCTGTGTTTATTGTAAAATTATTACCACCATTTAGTTGACATTCTAGATTAAGGCTGTAAGTTGTTTGTCCTAATTTACCTGAATCATTATACCAATTCAATGAGTATGCCTTTTGAATGTGTTTCTTGTTATTCTTTTGAGGTTGTAATAGTGATTACTGCTTGAATTTTGTTGTTGCTTGTTGTCTAATTGATGCCCATTACTTTCTTCTCCTTTCTTTTGTTTGCAGAATTGATTAAAATGCCATCTTCTTCCACAGAAACTACATATTGTTCTATTTGCTTTGCATTGCCGCAAATGTAATGGCGCCCAGGGCTCACCACATTTGTAACATCGACGATTGACTATATTTAAACTGTTGTTACCAATTTGTGATACAGCATGTACTACACCTTATGAGCAGCTACTGCTTCAAACGCTTTGCAGTGATTTATAACGGTGGTCAGTTTCTCTTCTTGGCTCTCCAATAAGCTTTTTATCATATACACCAATAATAATACGATCACGCAACACAATAGTTTTTTGTACATCTTGCACCATTTTGGGTATTATTTCATCGTATTCTGACCGTTGTGCACATTAGTTTTCACAGTCTCCTAAGATTAATTGTACCAATCAAAAGCATCTCTCAATTTTGAATAATAAATAACTAATTTATTGGTAACTTTAACGCTTTTACTTGTGTTATAGTTTTTTAAAGAAGAATCTATCAAAGAATCAATTTAGCTTAAAAAAATACTACATTATTAATTTTTAAAAAAAATTGATGTCATTTCCGCTTAAACCGGAAGTCAGCCATTTTGTGCAAAGTTTGGAAAATTCTCATCTTGTATTCTTGTAAAACTTTTTTTAATAAACTTTTTGTTTATTATGGAAAATAAAAGAGCAAATCAAGTGGCTCTGAATTTACAATCAACCTCTGTATACCTGTTGCCAGTAGTCCAGCTAGCCGCAAAAACGTTGCAATTTGTTTGTCTTGGTCTTTATTTAGTATCCGATTTGCTCGTATGTACAGGGTGGGCAAATTTCGACGTTTGTATAGGGTATCTCGGTAACCATAAGAGATAGAGAAAAATCAATGTCAGTGTCTTGATCTGTTTTGTTGAGAGAAACTCATTGGTGAAAACTAGAATCGGCTATCGTCTTTTGTTTTCGAGTTACAGCAAAAAGATCAATTTTTCTATATTGTGAAAAGTGTCCTAGTTGCTTGTTAAGCGAAGTAATAAATCAACAGATTCCAATGGCCTACCGATGTATTGATACTTTTTCGAAAAGGGAATTAAAAATGCAGAAGATGTGTAACCTTTCATCATTAATTAATTATTTTGACACATTTCATCTTATTAAATGTTCAAATTGACCTCCATGCAATGGTATAAACTACTGACTGTAATAAACTGAAATTTGACACATGGGTTTGTCTAAACATTTTGGTTTATTATAGTCACTAGTTTTTGAGGTATTCTAAAAATTTAAATTTACTACCCTGTAACTTTTTAACGAAGCTTTCCTGATAAAAACTTTATATGAAAAACCCAATTTAAAATTTTATCAAATAATACGTTGGTTTATTTTTGGCCACCACTAGTAAATCACCTTGTTTATCAGAAATTGCTAATATCATTATCGATCACATTTTTAGGAATTTTAACTAATTAATTACTAATAATTGGACTAGAAAGTAGGAACTATATTTGGAATGACACTTTAATAGATATTAATTTGTTCTTAATGATATAATTAGGGGAGAAATATGGTATATAATTATAACGATAGCCTAACTAATGATTATTGTCATATCATATCGGTATATCATAAGAGTGTACTTACGCTGCAGTATTGAGTTTCATTGGAATGTCATCAAGTCCTGAATTTATTCCAAGGAAACGCGTGAAGAGGATCTGCGCTTTCTGCCAACGAAAAACTATTGTGCTCAATGTGTACAATTATTTGAAATGCCATAATCCGTTGAAAACAGTTCAAGAGACAGTTGATATGTGTTCACATATGACTGGCATTGGAAAAACAACAATATTCAAACTTTTGCGTGAAGACAAAGTTTCTGTGCGTGAAGACAAAGTTTCTGTGCGTGAGCCTAGTTTATCTCATGGTAGAAAAAAACTGAAATACCCGAATATGTGAAAAGTACAATTAGATAAATAGTGCATTCGTTTTATTTTAAAAAGAAATACCCACATTAAATAAAATTGTGTCAGTTGTGAAAGAGGAAGAGGGTGTACCCAATTTAAGTAGAACAATGTTGTGACAAGTTTTGCACAAATTGAATTTTTCATGGGAAAAAATGAATAGGAAATCAGCTCTCATTGATAAGGAAGAAATTGTATGTTGGAGGAAGAAATTACCTACGAAATATCTCTAAATTACGTTCTGAAGGCAAGAAAATTTATTATTTAGACGAAACGTGGGTAAATGAAGGTTATACTGTGGGAAAAATGTGGCAAGACAAAAATGTAACCAGTGGACGACAGGCTTTTTAGAAGGATTATCTACAGGTTTAAGACCTCCTTCAGGAAAAAGGGCGACGCTTAATTATTACGCATATAGGAAGTGACGAAGGCTTTGTAGAGGAGGTTTACTGCTATTTCAATTGAAAAATACCGGTGATTACCACGAGGATATGAATGGGGATGTTTTTGAGGAATATTTTGAACAAATGTTAGATTTAATACCAAAGGGTTCCGTAATTGTTATGGACAATTTTAGACAAATCGAACGTTTACCTACAACTTCCTGGAAAAAACACGTTATAATGGAATGGCTTTCCTCAAAAAATATTGCTTTCAAAAATGATATGGTAAAAAGGGAACTACTAAGTCTAGTACAAGGTGTTAGGACAAAGTTTAAAAGATATGCAGTTGACGAAATGGCAGCAAAACGTGATATTTTTGTTCTACGCTTACCGCCATACCATTGTGAATTAAACCCTATAGAATTAATATGGGCGCAGGTGAAGGGTGCAGTAGCGAGAAATAATACCACGTTTAAATTAAATGACGTTTGACAACTTTTAATGACTTCTTTAAGTGATGTGACTGCGGAAAAATGGAAAAAGTGTATAGAACACGTAATGAAGAGGAACAAAAATGTGGGAACTTGACAATTTGATAGAAGTTACTATAGAGCCTATTGTAATTTCAATACGGTCAAATGATACTTCTTCCGAAGAAACAGATGAATTTTCAAAATAACTGTATTTTAAAATTATATATTTATTATTTTCCTATAAATTTAGTTTGTTCCGTGCTATATTATATTTTATTATACCTTAAAATTTCCATAACTCAATAAAAGGCAATCGTAATTTTTTTTGTCAGCAAAACCCATGTACACGCCTATGATCTTTAGTTTAGACCTCAAGAACAGGTACGTCCCATTGTTAACGGATTAGGAGCTATTCATAAATAACTTACGTTATAACACTATAGTATGGAAGCGGTATATTCTAAAACTAGTTTTAAAATCTTTATGTATTTCATACAAAATCGTGTACTAAGCTTATATGTAAAATAAATAAACTATTTTAATTTATTACTTCGCTTCGTTTCTGGACAAACTTTAGAAAAAAACAAGTAATATCTTCATTAGACACTTTTTTGAAAGGACTTGAATGGTGTTGAGGAATTTTAAATATCTACATTTGTTTACGAGTTCTGAAATTTTTTTTTAATAGAAATTAGAGTTGACTGTGATTTATTTTGATAAGTTTTTTCTCTTTATGACAATATACGAGTATATCATGTAAGGTCAATCATATGTCGGAAATATACTTCAATCGTTATCCAGAAAGAAGACAACCTCATAAGTCTAGTTTTGTTAAATTAAAAAAAATCTCACGATTCATTCCTATTACATTTATAGTAACTTCTTCGGCATCGTGAATGTTGTACTTTTTTGGTCTTGGCTTTTTAAATGTTCCATGATTCGTAAGATTTTCTTTTAATTTAACAAAAATAGACTTATGAGGTTGTCTTCTTTCTGGATAACGATTAATATATTTCGATGCAATGTCGGAATTGTTATTATTTTGTATAAAGCATTCAAACATATTATACTTTTCATAGTTTCGTAAACCATTCCGTACTTTCAGACGATTGAAGAATGAAAATGTGATAACGTAATTAGAGGCAGCATACATACATGACATCCGTCATAAAATTAAAACAAAATGCCTTTGGTAACTACGATAATTTTATTTGGTATTGGAAAATATGAGTTTTGATTAAATTTAACTATGGTTGACTTTACATGATATATATGGTCGTAAAGAGAAAAAAAACTCTATCAAAATAAATCACAGCCAACTATGGTTTCTATTAAAGAAAAAAAATATTTCTAACTCGTAAACAAATGTAGATATTTAAAATCCGTCAACGCCATTCAATTCCTCTCAAAAAGTGTCTAAAAGAGATATTACTAGTTTTTCTAACTTAATAAACAACTAAGATATAGACACTTTTCAAAATATAGAAAAATGGATCTTTTCGCTGTAACTCGAAAACAAAAAACGGTAGCCGATTCTAGTTTTCACCAATAAGATTCTTTAAAAAAAACAGACCGGAGACACCGACATCCATTTTCTCTATCTCTTATGGTTACCGAGATACCCTATACAAACGTCGAAATTTGCCCACCCTGTACATTAAAATGTACGTTTCCATATCGGTTATTTTTGGTTTGCACAATCAAGAGGTGGCAACAAATGACTATCGAATGACATTTTCAAAAAAAATATATACTTTTTGTTTGTGAAAATTCAATTAACGATAGTTTGCCCTGCAGGTTTGAGTAACTTTTAACTTCTGACACCATGTAATAATTATCGTATAATTAATATAATTAGGTTTATTAGAACTTTTTCTAATATAAAACATTAATGTCAATCTGTACAGATACCTACTATCAATAAATAAAATAATTTCATACATGACTACAACATTCACACAATATAAATAAACTCACTAACTTATTACACTTGATACATCACATGGCTGAATAATCTTATTTATTTTTACGATTTGGTCTATGATTGTTATGAATGAGTACCAAATTGTTTAAAAAAAGCTTTGCTCTGGTTTTAAAGATTTAGGATGTAGGGTTCAAAGGAGGTTTAGCATCTACTAATGTAATTGGAATCGAATTTGTATACAAAAGTAAAAGCAATTAACTGAAGTGGCCACGCGAAAACTTTTTTCTGTATTGAGTGCTGTACCTAATGCAAATTATAGTATATAACATTCAAATGCGTAATAACAATCACAGATCATCCGTATATTCCACAAATCCAATTTTGGTAACGAGAATAAGCACAAATGGTATAGTTTAGTGAGCAACAAAAACTTTGACAAAAAACACCTTTAACTTTTTGTAAATAATTTACCTGTTAAGTTTTTGTTCTTGTTTAGCAGTGCTATTATTGCAATAAAACATTGTTAATATTTATTTTTCTTACAATTCGTTTGAAAGGATTAAATTCATTTAATTTTTTTTCAATTTACTTTTTGCCTCCAATATTATTTTATTTTCGTAATTAATATAAATTTTACGTATATTATCGGAAATAGTTACTTTTTATTGTATCAATCATACTTTAACTAAATTAGTGTCACGTTGCTGTCAAATTAGTAAACGGTTGACGTTAGAAATTTTGCAATTGTGTTACTATTACTGAAATTAAATTAAACTTAAATTTATGAAATATGTTTAAGTTTAATTGAATTCATTTATTAAAATAAATTTAAAAAACTGGAATAAACTTAAAATATTCTCCTTCGTGATTTGTTTTGTCTAATACTTACTCCACATCTTATAAAATAAGATGGGGGAGTTATTTGCAGTTTCCAAACCGAAAATTTTAACACCCCTTTTTTCACTTTTTCCAACGGATTAGAGTTAGTACGTTCTAATAAAGGGCCGTTAACATACACAGACTTTCGAATTTTGATATATTTAGAAAAATATTTATGTTATAAATTTTGTTTCAACTAAAATTTGTTTATAATTTAAGTATTATACACAACTTTTTCTTAAACTATATTTTGATCAGATACTGAGACATAACAATCACGTAACAATAACGATTGTAACAATATCTACCAATATCAATTTTACATAAAAGGTTAAGGGAGAAAAGTTGTTGAAAATTCTATTGTCTATAGTTTTTCTTTGAACCATTTTTTCTAAAACGCAATTTTATTTTCACTTATCAGGGTGATGTGAAGTTCTGCGGTAAACTTTAGCTGTGTTTGAAATATTACGGTTTTGGTTTATCAGTTTATGGATTAACCGGTTTCAAAATTCAAGAACTTGTTGCCATGCGAATAACGTTAAATTCTTAAAACAGAAAGATATTCAAGGATTTGACTGTGTCGAAGTGGTAACCGTAGTTGCTAACGTTTCTCCCACTATCGTACGGCTCTTTATCACCACATAAACTAACAATCTTAAATTTGTTTTATGTAGATTTAGTATTAGCTAATTTATGAAATATTAAAAAAAAATTTTGTTTGTAATTTTAACTAACAGTCTGTGACGGTTTTTTATTCGGAAAGAAAATACGCTGTTGATATTACAAAAATAATTTTTCTTCAAGCGTGCTAAAATATGAATTTTACTATACCGCATTGAATATATAGAACGACTACATTATTTTACGGCGTACAATAATATTATTATTTTACGCTCAATTAGTAACTTAGTTTGCCGGTAGAGGTATTAGCACTTTTAAGCAGAAACGCCATTTAAAATTTAAACTTTTAAAAATGTCGCAAATTGAAGGAACTCCACCTAAAATAAAACAAATCGCCGATGCCTTAGTTGAAAATTTGATCCCCAACAAATCGCGCAAAATATATGATTTTGCTTACAATAAATTTTTGAAATGGGCGCAAGAAAATAATATAATCAATTACACAGAAAATGTTATGTTAGCGTATTTTTCCCATTTGGCGGAAACTATGAAAAGTTCGTCATTATGGGCACAATATTCCATGCTAAAGTGCCAATTAAATATTAAACATGACATAAACTTAAAAATTACGCAAAATTAATTTCCTTCTTGAAGCGCCAAGCTGATGGGTATCAACCAAAAAAAGCAAAAGTTTTCTAAAAGAACATTTTAATAACTTTTTACAAAATGCGCCAAACAATGAATATTTGGCCATGAAGGTAATTTCAAATATAACTTTTCAATCGCTAAAGTAGATACTATTTTCTTAGATCGTATTAATATTCGGAGTTAGTGGGGCATGTCGTTGCGACGAACTAGTCAATTTAAGAATACAGGATATCGAAGACCTGGAACGTATAATACTAGTAAAAATTCCTAATACTAAAACGAATAAGTCACGGACATTTACCATAGTTGGAGATTTTTATTTAAATTTATGTAGACAATATATGACACTTCGACCTAATGACATCAACATAACAAGATTCTTTTAAAATACCAAAATGGTAGATGCCACCGTGTCGTTATGGGGATACATAAAATTTCAGGTATACCAAAACAAGTGGCAACTTTTTAAAACTACCTAATCCAGAGGAATACACTGGTCATACACTGCGACGAACCTCAGCTACATTGTTAGTTGACAATGGTGGAGACATTACCACTCTAAAAGACACGGTGGATGGAAATCTAACAATGTAGCTGAGGATACATCGAAGACTCCCTTTCAAACAAACGTGAAATTGCCAATAGAATATTAGGGTGCGATGAAGGTAACACATCTACCGTAACATCAGGTGATCTTAACAGGCCTAGTACTTCCACCGCAACATTGAGCATATCCCAGTCAAGTGAATATGAAATCCATCACGACTATAATGACGTCAATGTCAGTTCTAGAACAGCAAGTAGTGGATTAAATATTATTAACTCGACATTACAAAATTGTACCTTTAATATTACTATAAATAAGAAATATGTATTTTTTCCACTATATAGTTACTACAAAAGAATGTTTGTTTAAGTTTTCATCTGAAATAAGAGTTAGTTATTATTGTTGTATTGTTAAATAATTATAGCTTTCTTTCTTACTCTACAAATTAATACAAAAATTTTCCTTTTTACAAACCGTGTTAATACACACAACAAAATAATGTTGTTTTGACAGTCATGTTTGACAGTTGTAAAGTTGAGTTAACGCTGTTGCCTATTCATTCTAAAACCACCTCAATTACTTCAAGAATTTGGTTTTTTACGCTTGAAGAAAAATAGTATATGCTACACGGAGTCGAACGCCTTTTGTGTTTCGCAAAGTATTTTCAATACCTTCGCTCAACACAAAAGAATGCTTCTACCCTAGTAGCATAATATACTATTTCTAGTAGAAAATTTACTTGTGGGTATGCAACCGAAATTACATGCATATTACGTTGTTAGAAATCTTGTCAGGTGCAGATTTCTTCGCTAACGTTGAGATAAACTTCCTTTCGCTACTTAAAAGATGACGTACGAAGGTGTCGTACTTTTGAAAATCAAGTTTAGAGATGCGTATAGATTAATAGTTATTCACATTAGAGTGTGGTAGGTGTATTTTACAGCGCTCCAACTATAATCATTGATGATTATAAAGCAATGTTTTGACAAGGTTTCATTTTGACAGTTGTTTTATTATTTTAAACACTTGTTTTTAAACGTACACAAAACAATATCTATGAAAAAATATCGGTAAATTTGATTTTTATAAACAATTTACAATATGAGTAACACGTTTTAATTTTTAAGCCAC
The DNA here is from genome assembly GCA_030710515.1 of Abscondita cerata. NCBI lineage: Eukaryota > Metazoa > Arthropoda > Insecta > Coleoptera > Lampyridae > Abscondita > Abscondita cerata. Next base: position 23,453 of record JALBCR010001831.1, read on the forward strand.
AATTAAACGTAAAAATTTACGGTGCACGCTACCGCATCGGTTCAGTAAATCGAACCTACTGACACTGACAGGTAATACTGCATTTATAGTAGGCAGGCCAAAATAGTTAATTACTAATGATTTAAGTCAATTAGAACTTCCATTAATAACGACGGATATGGTGGCGGGCACTTTTTTGCGTAAACTACGGCTGGGATATTGTGCAAATAAACGCTCAAATACCAATTAACAACCTAAGAGACTGTGGAATATGGTTAGTTATCAATATATCTATATTCATTCTCTGAAGACTGATCACTAAAAATTGGTCCCTGCATTGGCTGTATTATTGTCGAAAATGGTTTCTTCAAAAACCACTCGGTGACCTTTTGCGTATCGTATGGGGTTGATCATGATCATCCATATCCAGACTTTCTTCCTGTTGCGACTATCTACTTCTATCATCTAACCTTACGTCCATTTTGAAATAACGAACCTGCCAAGTTACCGTTTGATAACTGTCTTCTGCAAATCATATAAGTTAAAAAATTTATGTTAGATATTATTATTTTATATCTACCCGCGTTTGTACCTGCAGTTTGATTTGAATTTAATACCTAAGCGTTGTTGTGCTTTGTTACTTGATCAATGTAATTTTGAAAGATCTTTTGAAAATTTCGTTTTATGTGATTGCAGCTTTGTTCTATTACTTAGAATTTGTCGTCGAGTACTGGTGCTCAATGTAATTCTGTTTCTAAAACTATAAGTTTTGGCAACATCTAGTGTCGGCCTTTGCATGTTAGCGATCACGTACGCAAAATGGTTTGCAGTTAACAACCTTTGTTGGGACAGGTAATTCAGCAGGCGATCTCGAGATTTTAATTTTTGCTAACACTTATGTTGGCTTATAATTATCTAAAAGATTGACTTATGTAATTCTTTTGTTGTTTAAAGTTAACGTCACAATTGAATCGAGTTCAATTATCTGGTTGTAATTACAAACCGTCGCGGCTATTAAATATTTAGGCAGTTCATATACGTTCTTAAGAGAACAAAAGTTTGACTTATTTATTAGTGAAATAATTTATATTGTGTCTCTGTTTACATCATATCTATGCCTATGTTACTTATGGTCTAGTTGTTTGACAAAATTTATATCCATAACTAGTTTAAAGTTGTTTCTGTGTTTGGAGCTCCTAGTTGCTAGAGAATATTTTCTGCACGTTCTACTACCTGACACACTCTGGTTTCTCTTCTTTTGCAGTGACTAAAGTCTTTGATCTAATAACCAGTACATCCACGACTCAAGATAAGTGGTTTTATTTGCCATCTGGTTATCTCTCACTTTTGCGTGTAAAAACCTTCGACCTAATAACAAGTAACTACATCCATGACCCATATGCGACTAACAGAGCCCGGCCAGGCCACGTTGTTTGTTTAATAAAGTAACAACCCTGCTCACTAATTTATACTTTGTTTTCAAACCAAACCGTAACAAACCTGCTCAAATTAATCTAATTATTTTGCAATTTTGCAAATTAAATCATTTAGAAATTAATTAGAGAACAATAATTGAACAATATGATAAAATGTTTAATTGATAGTATCGTATAATCAATGTGCTTTTATGTTATCAGACCAACACTGTTTTTACATAAATTAGCTTTCAAAAAGACCTCGCACGATAGGGTAAAACGTCAGCAGTTTATGATCAATAAATTTTTATTTACCTCTACGTAGAGAGAATGCAACAACTTCAACCAATTAAATTAATGAAAAAATTATCGAATATAAACTTGGATTATTTTTCGACATGGTTTCTGTTTTGAGTACACGTATAAAAGTCCATCTTGGACAAATAAAAACCCCACCAGAAGCATTGATTCTGTCAATTGATCTATTTCTTTGCATCCATTTTCAGTGATTACTTTAGGAATTCGTTTCACAGTGCAAACATGTATGTGGTGATTGACACAATGTTTACGTTACTTTCTGTTAGAACTTGTTGCTCTGAATAAAAAAAAAAGTTTAGCCCTGATCAACAGAGCTCAAGCATACTCAAACATTTTTTTTGTTTTTTCTTTTCTAGAATGTAAATACTATTATTTAACAGTTAAATATGGCAGCACCCGGTTTCTTTTTAAGCACACCATTTCCAGGCTTTGCTTCAGTTCTTGCGGAAACTGAAACTAACTATTTTATAATTTCGCTTCATTGATCTGGTGAAATAGCTTTAGAGATTCCATTTTTCTATACTTTTGCTTGGTAACCAGGGGCTACTTCAAAAAGTTTCGCAAAAACACTTTCCACTAATTCTCGTCTCATTAAGAACCTATTAATAGACAATTGATTCTGACTAGACGATAAGATTTGCTTTTAGTAACTAAGTTGTAGTTTACAAATAACAATAAAAGAAAGTTTGGGCTCTAGCAGATACAACCTAGAGAGAAGAACAATACTATTCGGGCCTCGAAATAGGGCACTAAATTCATGGAAGATCCTGTATTTGTAATAGTTAGTGCAGCAGTGTCCGGCTTAGCTCGGTGAGTTGGGGAGGTCCTTAGGGAACTGAAAAAGAAATAGACTGCTGCTTAACGAGGCGCCACCTGCTGGGTAATAGAAAGAAATAAAACCGACCAACAGAATTTACTAGGCTTTACTTAAGGTCTAATACGCTAAAACAAACACAAATCAGAGAGACAAACCGATAATTAAATATAGCAAATACAACTTAAAATACTAGGAGAATATGTGAGAAATAAGAGATTCTGTCGCATAAGACTTACGAGGTGTTAGCAACAACAAATTAAGTAAAGCTCGCAATCAATATGTCAAAATTCGTTAAGCTTTTGCTTTGTTACCCCCAAATTAAAGTTAGGGTTCAAATTGGAGGATTGGTTAACAAGGAAACTCGACGTACACACGTCACTTACACACGGTGACTTAAAAAACTAAACTTAAACTTGGACTAGCACGGTAAGTAGCTCCCGCCAACCTAAAAGGCCTTTTGTTTTTAGCTTCACCCACTTTATTAAAGCGCCCAAGCTCTTATGGAGCTGTTAACAACAAAACCGAGCGTCGGTGGTGTGAGTCTACCCCGAATAAAAAATTTGATTATATGTTAAGGATTCAAACCAGTTAATGTCACATGTACGTGAGCTTCATACGCGCGAATAGAATAGGTTTCTTAAACAATAAACTTAGCTGTGTTCTGAAGGCATGTAGTCTTTGAAAGGAAGGTTCTTGCTTAACGACAGAAGTTGACGGCTTTAGAAGATCGCTAGTCACAGAATTTCTCTTAGAAGAACTAGACGACGCAACACGGAAGGCAGATATGCTCCCTCGAAGCAGCAGGCACGCGCGTCAACGACCTCAGACGGTTGAGTTCATCGGCTGTTGGCAGGTTTAATATAGGCGAAACCGTGGTAGTCGTCGTTTTATAACGAAGGATTCTTAACTAGCCGTTCCAGCACCCCAGGAATTATCCAGATTGTAATACACGAGTAGAGTATGAGGTCAAGACACGTGCTAAAGCATACGTCGTAATAAGAAATAATACAACCTCGAAAGAAAAAAACAACGTGTTACTTACGGGATTGCGGTCAAACTTAAATTTAAACACCAATTTGACTTATTATTGAAAACATCACATCAATAATTTGTGTAAAATTTTAGCTTCGAAATGCACGCCAAACACCCATGTACAAGAAGAAAACGGTAAAAATGTCCGCTTATCGTCCGATAAATTTTGTGAACAATTGTATGGATCCACCAATGGAAACTTTTGCAAGCGTTCCACTTTCGTCGTTAACGTGCAACTCTACGACAAGCGTTATTAAGAAGGCTTGGCGACATTACGTTCGATTCGGATTTGAACCTGTAACAGCATTTTAAAAGAATTTAAACATTTTCTTAAACTTCCATAACATTGAAATTTATTTAAACATAAAACATAATTGCAATTCTTTTGTTTTATTTTTATTTCATTAGAAGAGAGTTAAAATTGGTTTTATTTGGTTTTTTTAATTTAAGATTGTATAATAAAAAATTTTATTTAACATATTTTATTAGAACCAGTCTTTGATATTTAAAATAAGAACCGTGAACAGCAGTGTTTTAAGTATTCCAATCTCATTCTCCTGTTAAAATGTTTCTTTTACAATAACTTAAAAGTTTAAAACTGTGCTTGCTTAAATGCAATGTAGAGCCTCATTTTCCAACAGGAACAAAAGAAACAAACAACAATACTTTCCAAACTGCTGTCCATATAGAATCCAAATCTTGATGATGATGTTAAATAGGGATTAATCAAATTACATTTGATTTCATTAATGTTTCATCAATATGTTCTCATCCGACAGTTGTCAAAATTCCACATTAAATATCCAAATCTTCAAACATCAAAATGGACACTCGTAGAAATTTAATACAGCAATAATTGAAAAAACTTTATGTAATTAAAATATAGTTATTGAAGAAAATTCATGTACTGCAGAAAATCATCGTTTTTAATTTTGATCGCAGAATATCAACGTTATTATTTTATTTTGAAGAATGATATATAATTATTTTGTGAAAATGTATAACGATCGTTTTATTTTAATAAATAATTAGAAACAATGACCTTAAAATTAGTGACAAACAACAATAGTACATAAAATGTAGAAAACAGTCTTTAATTGAAAAGCTGTTTTAACATAATGGTTCACGGAGTTAACAATCAATTATTACTCTTTTTTCTTTATTATTGAAACAAAAACCTTGTCACGGATTGGATCTTTAAGTCTTTGTCCTGATGAAGCCCCTTACCACTGTAGGCAAAACGTTAGCAACTAAGTTATTATTTTTGAACAATTTTAAAATTATAACATTTGGTAATAAAAAATTATTTCTTTGTTTATTCCACATCAATGTAATGTTATTTTTCTCTCAATTTTAACCCCTTATGAATAAAAATCAAATAGTGACAGAAAATGAGCAAACAGTATATTAATTACAAATTTATATACAAAGTTATGCATATGTTGTTGCTTCAACAGGAAATGTATTAAAAGTATTAACGAGTTCGTCCCTTCATCTATAACAAACGATGGTCTAATGAATGTGGTAACTTTAATTTATTTTACTTTAATTTATAAGCAATTATGTGTAACACTGTGGTTTTTTAGAATAACATTATTAAATAATAAAGTTCATTTTACATTAATTTGGGCTGAGGTCAGAGTGTAAATTAATATAAGCATTCTCATATTGCAATTCTCTTAATTAAGCATTGCGATACGAGATACATGTTATTCTATATTATAATAATTATTTAGCTTAGTGCGGTTGTGTTTATTCATTTTTGTGTAATACTATTAAAATTACTCTAATACGTATTTACTTCCCTTCTTTTATAAAGGATGAGAAGTTATGTGACGATTTCAAAATTGAAAATTACTTTTTTTTTTAATTTTTCTGAACAAAATAGATTTAGTAAATTATATTTATTTAAAAAAATATTGTTTTGAATCTGGCCATTCATGTTGTGTTTTTGTTTGGCACCGAGATGATTTTTATATAATGTTAGGTACATGTTCTGACGTATGTTTAAATTTATTAGTTTACATTTTTTGTTATAGTTATTTACATAAAAGTTAGGAAAACCACAAAAGAGCGGAATGAAAGAGCATTACAAATTTTCTAATTAATAGTTATGAATAAATTGTATTTAAAGTATCTTTTTATGTTGTGTTTTGTAAGGTCTTTACAGTTATAGTCGGAAAAATTCATTTTTCCTGCGCGTAAATATTGACTATAAAATACTTAAAAGTAATATCCGTAAAATTATTATTGGAAAAGTAAAACAAAACTACGTAGGGCTAATTGATTTTAGTTTTTGAAAGTAACGAAGAACACAAACATCAAAAATGAAATGTTCTTTAGATTTAATGAGAATCGGTAAAATTCACAAAAAAATTTTAAATAATTCAAACGACGTGGTTTCATTATTATTTGACTTCATGTCTTAATCAGTTTTCAAAAATAAAATTGTTATATTTCAAGATCAAACACAACTAAAAGTTATGGATTGAATGAATGCAATATAATATAAATGAAAACAAAATTTCGAATGAGGTATGTATAGAAATGACATTAACCTTTCCCGGAAATACCTATTAGAACTAACAATACTGTTAATTGTATTTTTGGAATACGTGCAATATAAACCCAACCATGATAAACCCATTAGAGGGTTAAGTACTCGCTTCAAAATTGTAAACACTTTACCTGCACCACTAAGTATTTTATGACAGAGGAATGTCCAAATGCTATTGTTGTTTATGAACGAGTAAACTTTATTTAAATCCACGGATGTACCTATAGCAGGAATTGCATTTAGAGTTAATCCTTTTAATTTTGTATATACAGTAAGTCGTAAAATTTTAAATCTTAAAATGTTTCCAGCATTGTAAGTATATTTTTCTGTAAAACTAAAATATAAAATTTGCCTTCTGGTTGGTTATAATTAAAAAGAAGAATCTATACACATAAAATCGTGGCCAGGTTTGTCTGTCTCTCTGTCTGTATGTTCGTCTTCTCCTTCGAAACGGCTGAACCGATTTCGGAGATTGATACGTCAAATTTTTAGGACGTCCAGGCGCTGATCTTAGGCGGAGTCACAAGTTGACCTGACCATTGACTTCTGACCTGGAGCGGTGACATAGACACGTTATATATCAAAGTGTTCAGGATGTCAAGGGGAATGTTTTAAGATAGGTCCCAAGTTGACCTGACTTTTGACCTCTGACCTGAAGCAGCGACCTCACGCCTTTAATTTCAGGTTTGTTTACATTAGGCCCACTTTCAAATTGATTTGGTTACTAGTGTCTTCATATAAACATATAAAGTCTCATGTTTAGTAAGAGAAACATTCGTTATCTTCGTGTTATTATCTAGAGTGTTCGGAATTTAAAAATGGCATATTAACTTACGTATGGTCTTGGTTCCCGTGGAAAACCTACTCTTATATACCAAAATTTTCGAGTTTGTTCAAAATCGGGTAACAGAATCTGGAATTGTGCATTGCAAATGTCGGATCAGTTATAATTACAAGTGTAAAGCAATTGTAGATACGGTGATAATATTATCAAATACAACGAACAACATTCACATATTGTGCACCTTTGCAACAGATGCAAGAAAAAAATAAAATGAAAGCCAATATGAAAATTCCTGGAGCGACACCTAAACTTGTCTATACTGAAAAACTACTTGAAGCAAATGAGAGTGTCAAATTAATGCTTCCACAAAAAGAACTCAATATCAAGAACTCTTCAGCGTGTTAAACTAGGAGAAAGAGTTGCTGTGCCTACTATTCCAAACAGCATGAATTTTCTGATTCCTCAGAAGTATAGCAACTTACTATTACATGACAGTGGATCTGATGATCCTAATAGGGTATTACTATTTAGACATGAATCGTTATTAAACTTATTATTGGCACATCAAAATTGGTTATCGGACGGAACTTTCAAAGTTTTACCTGAAATATTTTTCCAGCTTTACAGTATCCATGTTTAATTTGATGGAGTAGCATTTCCATGTGTTTTTACGTTACTGCCAAATAAGACTGAGGATACATATCGAAGGTTTCTATATATACTAAAAAGGTCGACATCCAATTCTAAATCGTGAATCTTGCCTACTTGATTTTAAAAGGGCAAGAATCAATGTTTTCAAATACAGTTTCCCGGAATTTAAACAAAGGGTGTTTTTATTTGAATCAATCAATAATCCAAAAGTTAAGGGAAATTGGTTTAAAACATGTATTTGATTCAAATATAAAAAATTTAGCAATATGCCGTAAAATATCGTTACTTACTGTTGAAGAAGTTACTGATGTATATCTAGAAGTCGCAGGAATTTTTCCTGAATTTGATGAGGAAACTGAAGAGTGTTTACAATATTTCGAAAATACCGTCATTAGGGATCGTGAGCTGAGAAACGGTCATAGACGGGAACCACTATTTCCTCCAAAAATATATGGAATCACCGTCAGAACGCAGTAAATGGTTTGGCCAGGACTACCAATAGCATTGAAGGTTTTTATTATTCCCTTCAATCTTCATTTCAATGTGCACATCCCACAATGTGGAATTCTTCGATGGAATTTTGGTAGAAGTTTGTTTGCAACACACATATTATTTACAGTATAAAAGTGGTTAAAGGATGCGTTTAAAGTATAAACAAATAAAGAAGCGCCTAGTAAGACTCATCCAAGTAGCGCACATTTTTAATTGTGTCTGTGAAATAAATAAATATTCATACTTTACAAATTGAAACATTTTACTATAATCAAAATTATTGACATACTTTTTTAAGTTTCATTCATTATTATTTAAACAATATTGAATACTGAATTTTAAGTTTAAACGACGAGGGAGGATGTTAATAAAATTTGCTGTAGGTTTTCACCTAGCGACATGTAGTGTTTCACGTGAATTCTCCCCATTCTTAAAACACATAAATTCTGGAGTATGTATATAAATTTAAACAATAATGCAATTAACTATTTTGATGACTTTGTTATGTTTTCGTGTTTTTACCTTAAAATTCAAATTTATTTAAACTAGAATAAACAAAGGATTAAAGTTAAGAATTATACCGTCACAAATAAGGATAGCCACGAACTGTCCGTGTTACCAACTTTCACCGTTACGAACTGTTGATGATACGATTTGTACGTTACCATTGGTGTGGTTACGAAGTCTCATGTCACCGAAAATATGACTGTTCAAAATCGATTTATGCCTTAAAGAAATGATCGCTGAAGATATATACATAAACAACAGATTTTAATTTTACAATGATTGAAGTCGTTGTTGTTTTTTAATTTTGGTTTGAAAGAAAGTTTTGATTATTATGTAGGACAAATTTCTAGACATTTCTACTATCTGTTCTGAACTATCAGTTGTGTACTCAACTCAATTGTAGTTTGTTCTTTATCATTGATGATATTGTAACGTACGCATTTTATTGTAAGTACGCCAAGGTTCTGGATGATCAAGAGTTTAGATGTCAACAGAACCAAATTTCAACGTGACAGTAACGCGATTAATAGCTTGAAGCAACTGTTACCAATTTGTTAAAATATTGACTTTACTTTTATTTATATTTCTATTTATACCAGGTCAATTACTAATTATTGGTAAAAGTTTGACCAAAAATTTCCAACACATGAGTAGGTAAATAAAGAGTCGATTCTTTGATCATTGACGTCAACTACGGCTTGGTTTATAAAACTATATCAAATTGTGTGCCGTAATTTTGCAAGAGATTGTAGAATTGCAAACAAACATCGAGAACTAATCGACAGCTGTTTTTCTTTTGAGAGTGAGAAACCTCGAGTCAAGTAAGTAGTGCGACATCTAGCGGTACAAATTCGTGCTAAACGTAGTATGTCTGAATAAAAATTGTTGTACTATGTCGCACAACTTAGTTGTCGTTAAATTTGTTTTAAATCAATAGTAGCTAAGCTATATAATATAACCTATAAGTTACTGATTAATTAATACAGAGTATCAATAAATCGAGTTTAATGTAAGTAATGTTAACTTAATTATACCGCACGTCTATTCTGCATCTAATTAGTTTAGCTATAATTAGCTAAAGTCTGTAGTGTAAAAAATAACTATTTAGCTCTAATAAGATGAATACTTTTCAAATCACATAAGTTTCAAATTGTGATAAAAATAATGTAATTATTTTTAGGAATTATCGATACGGCGAGGGTGTGGGCGTCGTTGGACTAGTTTACGACAGCATACACGTACAGATAATCTTCGTCTTACGGAACCATCAACACCATCTTCAGCTACTGCCAGCCCCTTTCTTGATACTCCTAAAAGAGCAACTGGCAAGTTATAGAACATTTTGGATCAAACCATAAAGTAAGTTTTGTCTACTTCAGTTGGAACCATATGGAAATTTTATTACAAAAAAAAAAGTTATTTTTGATGAAAAGTTCTGCATGGTCCAAAACTTAAAATGCAACCATCGCCTTATAAGGGTATACGAGATTTGTCAAAAAATATGAACTTTGCTTTGGAGTAAAGTACCATTATTTTTTACAATAAAGTAGAATGTTATAATGAAAAGTTGATTTTAATTAAAAGTTATATCCAAATATAAAATTACAGCAATTTGGCATTAAAATAAAAGCAGCAGTTTTGAGAAAAGTTGCAGAGGGAAAGTGTGTCAGCAATAACAAGCCACTCAAAAAGTATTAGATATACAGGGTGGTCCAGGTTATAGTACCAATAATTCAACATTCGATAGTCTATCAAAAAATAAGTCAATATACATACTTTTTTTCAAAAACGCTCCCCAAGAAAGATACAGCCCTTCAAAGTTTAGTTTTGAATATCGTTTTTTGTCATAACTCTCAAGTCATTGAAGCGATTTTGACAAAATTTGGTAGAAGTACTTATGTAATAGACACTCATTACTTGACAAAAAATTGTCAAAAAAATGACACCCCCCTTGTCATTTTTCCTCCTTCATTTTTAGCTCACTGCCTATTTTTAAAAATGTACTTTTAGTTAGATTTCTAGATTGATTTAGAAAAGAAAGTCACTCTGTAAAATGTTGGTTGGAGGCTCGGTTTACGAGATAAATTAATTTAAAAGTTTAAAACACTTTTAAAATAGTACCTATGGAAGTAACTGTTATGAAGTAGGCAATAGTATGACACTTGTCAGTATTTTCTAACGTTAAAAACAACAAAATGCTTTTTTCGATTCACTAATCAAGAATACGCCGGTATGCACTTTGATTATGGATTTTGTGATGGTAACGCGTTGCAATCAGTTTAGGAATATTGAATACGATTTCCTAATAGACAACAACCACATCGTAAAGTTATTGGGAATGTGCTCATTTTGGCAGAATCGTTCGTAACTGGCTGGAAACAAATTTTGTAAGACGATGGATTGGTCGTGGCGGTCCAGTTGCATGGCCGCCGCGATCACCGGATTTGAATCCATTAGATTTCTATCTATGGGGTTACCTCAAAGACACAATATATGCGACCCTTGTGCCCACGAGGGAGGAGCTTCTACGAAGAATCCAGAATGCTGTGTAGAAATCAATCACGACGTGCTATTAAGTTTAAGCCAGTCTATCATTAGACGTTGCCAATTGTGCATACAGAACAACGGTTCTCATTTTGAACAGTTGTTACATTAATGTATTTGTAAGTCTTATGTAATTATTTGTGAATTGTTGTTATTAAAATTGTTGTTATTAAAATCGTTTTTACTATTATTATCATCATCAATAATCAGCACTTTAAATCGAGTCCAGAAGCATAACAATACTGACAAGGGTCATATTATCATAATGGTTACTTAAATTCATTTATCTCGTAAATCGAGCCTCCAATCAAAATTTTACAAGAGTGACTTTCTTTTTAAATTAATCTAGAAATTAAACTAAATAATAATTAAAAAAATAGACAGTGGCTTAGAAAATGGGGAGGAAAAGTGACACCCCCTCTCATATCTACGCAACTGGACAGTTTTGACAAAAGTTACTTTTGTCAAGTAATGAGTGTCTATTACATAAGTACTTCTACCAAATTTTGTCAAAATCGCTTCAATGGCCTGAGAGTTATGACAAAAACGATTTTCAAAACTAAACTTTGAAGGGCTGTATCTTTCTTGAGAGCGTTTTGAAAAAATCAAAGAATGTATATTGACTTATTTTCCGATGGACTATCGAATGGTGAATTATTGCTACTATAACCTGGACCACCCCTGTATATGTAACACTAACTTCTATGAATCCTAAACTGGTAACTAATTGGATTACGACGGTTGGCAATTTCTTTAAATTAAAACAATCTTCACATAAACAGTATCGTACCCTTATTGTACCTTAGTGTCCAATAGGGTCTTGATGGCCAGATTTTTTTTCGGTACAGTTAGAAAGCAAAAATAATTACAACAACAAAAGAATTACAACCAAAAGAATATCTAAATCAACTTATATCTCAAGAAATACACGTCATGATTTTGTTTGCAACAAGTAAAACGGCTAACGGCAAACTGGATTATTTTGAATACAATTTTCATCAATTTCCACTTTTGACTATAGTAATGGTAATCTTACTTTGGAAAAATACACAAATACTTCTTTATATGTTATATTTATGAAGAAAGAAAATGATAAGTAAAAAAATTATTAAAAAATCTCCAAAAGTATCTTTTTAATTCTAACCTATAAAATTTAGTTAAACAAGCTTAATCAGCTGTGCGCAACTCCGACAACGTTTTTGCCATATACGTCACTAGTTTTAATGACATGCAACCAAAGTAAGATTGGCATTACTATAGTTCAGAAATTCTTACCTCTTCTTGGTTTTGCATTTTTGTGTTACAGAGTATTTATTCATTTGCTTGCTTGTTATTTTAATGTTTGTTTTCTTTACGTTTATAACTCAATTTCATAACATATATTGTTTGTACTTAATTAATTAACACACACATGTCGTTACAGTTAACTGTTGGCATTTTTCTTAGTTTATATTATTCACACGTGTCATTGTTTACACGAGATGTCGCAAGACACACATTTTACTTTAATTAATTAACTAAAAAAAATTCAACGTCAAAAATTGATAAAATGCGATTTTTCAAAAAAGTAAAAATTTCAAAAAAAATTTCTTACTCAGAAAATAAAGCCCAAGCTTTTCGTATTACAAAACTCTTCTATAGTTACTCCTAATCAACCTCATTAGCACATACCCTTCACTTGGAGAGTCATGATAACTTCTTTTTACCTTTTACTGCATTTTAAGTTATTGAAAATTTTTAATTTTACGTTTCCATATAATATTATGAAATGTTCCCAAAACGTAAGCGCTACTTAAAGTTTACATTTCTCAAATGCGAAAAATATTGCTTATTAAAATGATATTTCATTATTTGATGAAATTATTTACATTTAATAATAATAACAAGTATATTAATTCATAGAATAATAAATTTACATACTCTGCTATGTAATAGTTTAACATAAAATTACCATATTTCAAATTAACTAGCATAAATCAACATATATTATGAATTATCCTCTTGATCAAAAAAGAAGAACTAAAAACATATTGAGTTTTTATCGAAAATATGTACATACAAAATCTTTAGGAAACATCCTTAAATTCTGTCTTCTAAGACGCTTTTATGTGAATTTGTTCCTTTTCACAATCTCTGTAATGAATATTCATGTGAGCATAAGCGGTGGTGCTTTTGGTTGTCGAATCCTTTTGTCGTCTTTAGAAATTGGTATTCAAAAGAGCGAACTAAGTACGCTTAAGCTTTATCTTTACTGATACATTACCGGCAGTTTTCATTAAAATACTTTTTGAAGCTAGTGCTAGTGTTATTCGACACTGAAACTTTAAACGATCAACAAAATACTAATTAAATTTTTAATACTGACTGATATACGCTATTTGTTCATAGAATGTTTGTAAAACTTTAAATTTATTTAAACTGAATGAATTCACATTGAGAAAGTTTCGTGCTAGCTATCTACTTCTCTAACTTTTTAAGAACACTTAGGTAACTCTAAAGTTTTATAGATTAATGATTTTGCTTTCTTGAACTGTTGTATTTGAAGTTACTCAATATTTCTGGAGCAGCAAAGAAATACAGCATTTGTTTAAAAAAAAACTATAAAATTTATAAGTTACACTTAATAATTTAAAATCTTATTATGCATAAGTAACAACATAATTAAACAATTTACTGTTAATTGATATTGTACAGGATGTTTCAAAATTTAGTACAAATATTTTAAGGGCGTATTTTTCTATACACGTGTCCTAAACTCTCCTTTGAGCTACATTTACTTAATTTTTCTTAAAATTAACAAGCTATTACTGTTTTGAAAGTTCTACACATTTCTTATTTTTTAAAAGTAATTTTTCTCGAAATAGTATATTAAAGAACTAATTTTAGAAGACGCATTTTATAAGAAGAGTACAGTTGCTAAAATGTCTTTTGAAACGAATTCTTTATACTATTTTTCTATTTTGGGCTTTGAGATTGATTTTAAAATAAAATTTTGCGACTTTTTAAATTTAGGGAATTTTGAAGTATAATTGCTAGGGTGGCAATATTTTTATTAAATTTTGGTTTAAATGCTAGTTTAAGTTTAATTAGAACATTTATCATACGTTTAATTAAAAAAAATTAGTGGGAATAAAAATAACTAGATAAATAAATCTACTGAACATTAATTACGATTTAAATTAACGCACGCCGAACGTAACGACAGCTTTGACGTTTAATATCAAATGAGTGTTACCCAGTGTTACCACCGTTCGGAATAAAAATTGTTTATTTCTATAAAAGAATTCATTTAGGTGTTTTATAGCTCTGTAAGCGACGCAAAATAGAAAAATACATTTTTTAAATATTTGTACTGAATTTTAAAACATCATGTATTTGACATTACAAAATATACATATCAGATTAAAATTTTGATTGATACCTGATGGTATAAAACTGAGCATGTTTTTACTGTAAAATTATCACTTTTAATGTGGAAGTGTGTGACCAATCACTTATGTCCATATGTTTAACTTAAAAAGTTATCATATATGTGGCTGTAACAAGTGTGAAAAGAACTCAAAAACCAACATTTTATAAAATGTTATCTGTGGTTGAAGTTAAAATTACTGCAACATAATTGGTTTTTCTATGCATTGTTCTTTAGGAAAGAGATAATAAATTTTATTGTAAGTAACCAATTATTTATTTTTCACCTACAAGCTGTGAAATAAATAGTACTTATACTCAGTATACTATTGGCGCGGAGTAATAAACCTGTCAGAATTATCGAATCTCCCGTATTGCAGTGGCGTAGGTACCTGATACGTTTGGAAAATCATATTTTAGTAGGTAAATATATTATAATAGTAAAATCTACCTTGATATGAATTATTATGTGGTTATATGTTATTTATTTAATTTGTATAGTAGATCACATTACAAATTTTACTTCTTACGATTATTATATACCATTATTTTGTATCTTGGTATTATACCCACATCTACGGCTATGATTCTCGTTTCGTCAGTACCTGGGCTGATGGCAACGTGCTTATACAACAAGCTATTGTTCTCAGACCCTAGATGGGTCGATATGCTGCAAGAGCGGCACAATGATCGTATTTACAATTTTATGTGTATTTTTAAAGATAAACAAAGATTCAAAAATCACAAGTTATTTGACAAGTTATTATTTACTGTAAGTCCGTTTCATACAAGAAAACAGTATCAACTGATAATTAAAATACTATAAATTATTAATAAATCACTATTTTTTTAATTTTTATTTTTCATTTACAAATTGTTGATCATTGAATTAATTATTTTTCATAAGTTTGTTATTGTTATTAACATTCGTATTTATTTTAGGTTGGTGGAAGTTTACGATCGACAACTGTTCGAGAAAATGGCACAGCTCCCTCGTCAAATTCTGACAAAGATTGTCCCGAAAGTCAACAACTCGTTACAAATGCATCATTACAACAGACAAACACTTCCGTATTATATAAGCTTAAAAAGTTATTTAAGAACATTTGTAAAACACCTCAATTTACTGATCCTCAGGTGAGTTATATCTTTTACCCTTTCATTGATAAAATTTGTGACCATTTACAGGTAGAAATGTTATATCAACGTTATTTTCTAAAAATGAATCAAAGCAATATGACTAGTCTAATATCTCTATTATTATTATTTTGTATCGGGCTTTATAATAACAAGCGTCGATCTGCTTCCTAAAAGAAAACAAAATTTCATCCGATAGACTTAATAAGCTTCTAGGATTTTTATGTACTTCTGGAACTTGCGTAGTTATTTATGGAAGTAAGTATTAGAGTTTATTTAAACTTCGTTGTAATACAATACATACTTTTCTTACAGTTCTTTTAACAATTTTATCTCGACCAGCGATGAATGAAGTTTATTTAATTATCATCTCCTACTTCGTTCTCATCACTTTTTAGCTTTAGAGGTAAGATTTTACAATTTTATTTGATAGAATTGATGTGGGTTTAATTAAATTGATTTTAACTTTGTGTGTGAATTTTAAACCTGGTTCAGACGCAACGTTTTGCAGTACGTTTTGTTTATGCAGTCTTAAAACTGAATGAAAACGTTGCAAAAAATAGAGCGTCCACACGGTACATTTTATTTTTATGGATGATTTAGTGAAACAATTAAAATTAGTTTTTCTTCCTAGAGATTATGAATTTTCCTAATGGATGAGATTCGAAATCGAACTCAAGGTATTGACGAGCCAGTGCAGTAGTAGTTTTTGCGGCCGTGATGCAAAACCTCTTTAATCGTGTAGAAAATTCTCCCTCGGAATTCACTCGACTAGTCATGATAAAACGTAATCTACTGCCATATTTACAAAGCCAAATTGCCCTTCTGAAATCTATAGTTTAACGGTAATTAGTTCGCAGTTTGCCGACATATTGAAGACGTACGAGTACGTACTGCAAAATTTAAACCCCCGCCCCCTCAACGCAAGGTTTGGATCTAAATTTAGCTTACCATTGACCTAGAGTCGTCCCAAAATTGCGTCTTTAGAATCATCGATGTCATCGGAAGACATACACAATGGGACTTTGCTCCTGATAACGATCGCTCTGTAGCAATATCAGCTACATGTTGGAATTCTAAGGCATCCGGACACTTAGCAAGATCTTGCGATAAAACTAAAACATCTAGAAATAATTAAAAAGTGTTAAGAAGAATGACTAAAGCTGCACTCACTCTTTCTAGAGAAAAATGTCAATTTTGTCGTGAAGAACTTAGTTACCTTGGGTACGTGGTTAATTGTGAAGGACTTCATGTAGACCTTGACAAAGTAGCGATTTTAGAAATTCCAGTTCCTCCAAGTATTACAGACGTGAGGGAGATTGTAGGTAAAGCATTGTGGTATAGACGTTTTATTCCCAATTTTTCCACTATTATCACACATATGACAGCTTTGTTCTACTGACATGCCTAATAGGAATGGACAAAAGACTGTGACAGATCATTCAACTTAATTAAAAAATCCTTAGTTTCTGCTCCAATACTAAGTTGCCCTGACTTCAACTTGCCGTTTATAGTTCAAACTGACGCTTCCGCATACGGAATTCGTGCTGTTCTGTCTCAGCAACATCCAGATGGGAAAAAAGTGATTTCTTATTTGGACCGCTCTCTAACAAAAACTGGTCGAAAATATTCTACAACAGAGCGCGAATGTTTAGCGGTTATTTACGCAATTGATAAGCTACGGTGTTATCTGGAAGGATACCACTTTACGGTTATAACGGATCATTCGCTGTGCTGTTATATTTTATGTTCTTATTTACCTTCTATAATGTTTACACATTTAATTAATATTATTACATGTGAACACTAGGGTGGGTAAGGATTGGCATGTTTAGGTTTTAGTGGTTTTCCTAAACCTTGAAGTAAATGCTTTGCCAAGACGAACCAATCCACTATTGCACACGGTTTCGTCACCACACTATACAGGTTTATACTGATCTTCTGGGACACCATACATAACACTTACATCACAATACAATATTTGTGTAATGTACCATACGAATAAATAAATGAATCATTCGTTAGTATGGCTGAACAATTTAAAGGATGTTACCGGTCGTTTGGCCCGTTGGACAATGCGTCTGCAGCAGTTTGATTTTGATCTCATTCATCATAGAGGAACCGAGCATGTGGTGCCAGATTTGTTGTTCCGATCAGGGTCGATCCTGTCAAAATTGCAGACGACAGTAGTAACACTCAGATACATGGATTACTAAAACCACAAAGAAAGTTGATGAAGACCCGTTAAAATATCCTACTTAGAGAGTTACTAACTCTAAACTATATAAATACGTGCGCTTGCCTTAACCGGAACTCAGAAATAAAAATGATTATTGAAAGTACGTGTTGTACCAAAAGGGACCGACAAAATATAATGGTGCAAAATTATGACGCTCAAACTTTGGGCCATTGCGGAGTAAGAAAACGTTTGAACGTATTAAAAATCTCTATTATTGGTCAAAAATGCAAGACGGCGTACGCATTTGTGCCGTTTGTCAATCCCACCAACTTGAACAAAATCCCTCCTTGGTGTCCCGTCCACCTGTACATGTGTATAAACCTTGACAGTTAATTAGTATAGATATAATTGGTCCTTTGCCGCAAAGTTCTCAAAGCTATAGTTATGTTTTAGTAGTAATAGATTATTTTACTACATTTTCGTTGTTCTTTCCCCTTCGTCAAGCAACTTCTACAGCAATCCTAGGTCATTTGGAAAATGATGCGCTCTTACTTTTTGATTTGCGATAATGGAACTCAATTTTGCAGTCGGGAATTTCAAAAGTTGTGTGAGGCCTACTATACTCAGATTATGTATAATCTGAGCAGCATACCATCCTTAGGCAAACTCTACCGAGCGAGTTAATCGCGTCATAAACACGATGCTGTCCTCATAAATCACTGATAATCATAAGATTTTGGATAAATTGCTTCCAAAAATAGCCAATGCGGTACGGACGTCCGTTCATGAAACAATTGGAGTTACTCCTTTTTTCACAAACTTTGGTAGAGAACATATAGTGGCTGGTTCTCAATATGCTCAAGCATCACCACCGTTAGAATCGACTCCTATTACTCCTCCAATTCAACTCAATAAAGTATTTGAAGATGTCTCATTGACGCTCATAAACGTTCTAAATCATGGTATGATCATCGTCGCAGGCCTCATAAATACCAAATAGGCGAATCTGTTTAGAAAAGGAATTATGTCCTTTCGGATAAAACAAAACACTTTACTGCAAAACTTGCCGCAAAATTTTCAGGGCCTTTCACAATTATAAAGAAAATTTCCCTACTTGCTTATGAACTTTCTGGCGCAAAGATTTGAAACCCTATTCCTGCCAGGAATAAAAATTCGTTTAGATAGTTTTGATTATCGTATTGGTGTCGTTTATAATTGTAGTATTCTACGATTTAGGGTAGTGGAGGTAAACCTCTTTCGGGAAAGAGGGGAGTTGTTACATTTTATTTTTATTGTAGAGTAAGGGTACGTTAAGTTGCATATTAGTGTGATGAATGTTGGTTCACAAAATTCAAAAATGATTTCTCTTCAAGGAGGTCACATATTTGACCTTGTACAATTTTTAGGATAAAGAGTCTTGAATTTTTATGAAAGTAAGTAAAAGTGTGTATGGATGGTCTTTGGCGAGTTTATCAGTTGTGATAATCGGTGATTTGATCTAAGACCAGAAGCCGGTTCAGTTGATCAATTTTAAGAATTCTGAATCCACTGCATAGCTGCAGGATTTCAATGCTCCTTGCAAATATTTTTCCTTAAAACCCTGAATTATACCTTTAGGGTAAGTAATAAATTGTTGACTCGGTGTTTTATTAAAGCATTCGGTTTTAGTTTTTTTTGTATTTCTTGTACTGCGTTTTCTTTTAAATTTCAGTAAGTTTGTTACAATGGTACGGTGCCGTTACCTTAACAATATCTAAATGGTATCAACATCTATCGATTTTTCACCTTCTGTCATCACTGTAGTAAACAAACTGCCACCGGTTGTACGGTATCGGGTACAGTGTCGTAACTTTTGAACGCCAACGGCTGGGATAGCCATATCGCCTCGTATCATGTTAATAAGAAAACAAACGTCAACGTGATAAATTAATTATTTATTTTATCTAGTTTTAGTTCATTTTGATTGTGATCCGATACGCGGTAGAAACAAGCTTGTTCCTTATTTACCTTCGCGCGTAGGTCGTTTTGTACTAATTTTTTATAATTGGATTATTATTATTTATTTATTTTTGTGTTATTTGGGTTATTACTCTGGAAGAGTTAATTTTGTTGTTTATAAATGTAGTAGACGATGTAGTTATTCTCTTATTTTACCTGGTTTAGTAGTGACTGCGAAGCACATTTTTTTGCCTTTTTTTGTTTGTTTTATAGAATCCAGAAATTCTAACTTCGTCTTGTTAGTGCAAATTTTATATTTCAGTTATTTAGTTTTTGAAGTTAGTGGCGCCCGCTTCAAGATAAGAAACGCTAGTTTGACGCTTACCCCTGAGGCCGCTGAGCCACCGGCAAAGAAATATTTTGCGTCATAATCTTCCCATTCCCAAGGAATTAATTATTTTTTTACAACCGTTTTCCTGTTTGCGGTTTCATCAATTTCTTTAAATTTTTTTACCAAAATTTTATATGCCTGTTTCTTTTTGTCTCTGTCACTATATTTTTTTGATTTGTTACGCTAAATACATGAAAAACTTTCATATAACCCAATAAATTGAGTATGAAACTCCCAGGTACATTGTCGAAGATCTGACATTTCTAACAAAACCAAA
This sequence comes from Abscondita cerata, assembly GCA_030710515.1. Taxonomy (NCBI): domain Eukaryota; kingdom Metazoa; phylum Arthropoda; class Insecta; order Coleoptera; family Lampyridae; genus Abscondita; species Abscondita cerata. The sequence goes on from JALBCR010001831.1 coordinate 43,879, forward strand.
AATAAAAGGTATATAAAAATGAATGAGCGCCCATACGTTTCGCCTTTCTATGCCCCTCGCAACTTATGATATCGCTGCAACTGTGTCGTATCCGCGCAGTTCTGAAAACTGCACATTTTTAGTGTTCAGATGCAACGTTTTGTCTGCAAACGTTTTGAACTGTGTACAGTTATTATTTAATAGGTGGTTTCTGCTGTAAAGAACTCCCTAAAAACATTGTACAGAAATGGAAGGGAAAGCACATTTTAAAGAAATATAAGAAAAATGGTAATTCATTTTATACGGTATATTAAAATATTTTACTCATCTAATTATAGTATAACTTTAAAATTCTATAGTGGGAACGAATCAACGGATAGAGATAAACATTCTTCCAAAAGTTGACACTAACTTAGATCTATCTAATACTATATTTTTAATTTTTTTTCTTGATTGTAACCAGTTTTTAGTACTAGAAAAACTCAAATTTCGATGCACCCTATATACAATGCATTTTATTATGTTAAATTGTATTCGCTATCAATAAGTACTAACTTTCCTATACCTAAACTCAATCAGTACTTATAATTTTAGAGATTTTCCGATTTTGTTTTTTTTTTTTAGTTTTTGCCTTTTACAATCATTGGTGAATGATCAAATTTTAATTTTATTAATTTTTCACTTTATTTCTTTCATTTCTTTAGTTTTCGTTAAAAAAATATCTCCGACTAACATAATTAATCCTTTAAGTTTTATATAATTTATGATAACAAAAATATTTGGTTAAATAGTGTTATTGAACTTGTTTTCGAAAAAAATTTAGTCAACCTGCGATAACAATTACTTCTGATAAGAAAAAGAAAGTTTGCATGCGTGAGTTGCACAGTGATAATGCGCATAATTAAGTGAATTTTTATAGAAAAAAGTTTAGTTTTCTGAAAGTTACCGTCGCGAATTTTTGTATGTCTCGTAGTGCTTTTATTTTGAGGACGACATATTTTGTTCTTTGGATTTTCTGAGACTTCATGAAAGGTAGACTATAATGTATTTAACTTTTGTTAAATTGTTCACTAATATTTTTCCGCTTGACTCATCTCCGCGATTCTTTTGAAAAAACTAATTTTTTAGAGTTTGGGGGGATAACTGAAATTAAGAACGATTTTCGAATTTAAAATATGACCACCTTTTATGAGTTAAAGCTGAAATTATGCAACAATTCCGATATCGTATTAGCGCTTGTAACCAAGCACATTTGCTTCTTCTTCTACCGCCTGCACCTAAATTAAATCTAGGTTTTAACGTACTGTGTCAATTTTTGTTTACCACCCGCTGCTTGACCGTTATGCTTGAATCCGATTGAAGTCACGTCTGTGAACCTAGTATTCTCGCCATTAAACAAAAAGTTTGCATGTACTACACAGTATAATTTATTGCTCCATTGTCAAATTTTGTGTTTCTACCCATTCGCACTAAAGTGATTCTAAAAATGGGGGTGCTGCCTTTGTTATGATAAGACCCAAATTGTACAACCCATACAAAAGAATTTTATGCTAAAAAGTATTCTAGCGTAAGGTAAATGCAGCACGCCCACTTTTAATATCAGTTTGGTGCGAATATGTAGGAGCAAAAATTTAATAATAAAGCAATAAATTAGCTCAAAATTAGCATTAAATTATACTGCACTTGGAAACGTACTGTATCTCATCACTTCTTTTATGGTTTGATCATTTCAAGTGATTTCTGATACAGTGCATTAAAATAAATTAATTTGAATTCATTTCCTTAAAATAAATTTTCTGTTAGTAGTTATACACTGTGTTCAAAATAAGAATGAACATGTGGATCTTGAAAACGGTAAAAGATACAAGGTCGCTCAAATTGCAAAAATTGTAGGCAATTTAAAGATTTCATACAATATTAGATTCTAAATTATGTATGATACATTGTTGAATTTGGAATAAAAAACACTATCAAATACAAGGTGTTTTTGTATGCGGCCATATAAAAAATAATGATGATGATGGTTTCTCTGAGATGAAATGTTAAACATTTGAAAGCACCATCTTCTAAAGCTCTAAATTGTCAATGAAAAAATGTTTTTAGATTTTAATATTTTTAAAAATAAACGCAAAAATACAAATCAATAAAATCCAAAAATTTTGGTAAAATCTCAAAACAAAAATTATTATTAAACTTTTTCAAACTTTTTGCAATTTGAGCAATCTTATATCTTCTACCGTTTTCAACATCCCCATGATGTTTATTCTTATCTTGGACACAGTGTATATTAATTTTTTTCCTATGATTGTTTGGAAAATTGTTTTTCTTTAACTCGTCAAACCACAAATATAACTTATAATTATATTTCTTCGTCTTTACGTTAATCTTCGCAACGGCGGTTTTCTTTCGTGGTTCAGGGTTGTTTGGCACTTCACTGTTTATGTGCGCCACTCAATGTAGTAGTATTAAAAATGTTATAAATTGCAAAATCGAGATTGCATTTAATTTAAAAAAAATGTATAGGAGCATTCGCATTGATTTTCTAATTATTTGAATTCTTGAATCCTTTCCGTCTCCGGTATCGCTAATATAACAGTCCAGGAAATGAAGCTCAAAATAAGCAAAAAAAACCTTGCTATCCTTTCAGAATGCGTTGTTTATCCTCCACTTCAGAATCTTTATTATGCCAATGGGCGCTTTTCATTTTTTAGAAATGAAACCACTGCAAAATGCCAAAACCTATCGAACCATATTTTAAAACTGGAGGTCAGTAGAATTTAATTTCAATTAATTGCATTGGTAAATAATGATTGTTTTGGGCTTTGGAACATTATTACAAAATATTTCAATTCTTCAAAATTAACCCCTATGATGACCGAATAAAAAAAATTTAACCCTATTATGGCTCAATTTAAGAAATGAAATAATTTATTCTAAATAATGAAATAATGTATCACAGTGTTTTAGTTTAAGAATGTTATTATAAAATATTATTCATTTCACTTTGCTATTTGTCAATCTTTAAAAACCACTCCCTATAACATTACAATGTTTAATAATTTAAAATTAAATCTCTTTAAAACCCCTTAATTTTGTTGTCCGTGTTTAAAGACCTCAAAAAAGGTTGATCTTGCTCCTAAATACAGGTGGTAGCGTCCACATCTCCCTTAATACTTATCATACAAAATTTACGTACTAGCAAAACGTTTGTAATTTGGGGAGTTTGCAATTTAATTTTTAACATTTTTTATGTACCTGTAAGATTCTGGAGTTATTTGGAAGAAAAAAGCAGTTTTTACGAAATTGCAGACATTCTTTTTACTTTTTAAGTTTTAACGCCAATTTTTAAAAATTAGTCATTTTTAAACAGGTCAAACTTCTAGAATCTATTAGTAATACATAAATACAGATAATTGCAGAAACAACTTCTAATTTTAATTAGAGTGGTAATTAGATTTGTTGAGAATAAGAGCTAACCGTTGGCAAGCCGTAGCTCAATTCATATTGGTCAGCAAATATTAAAAAATTAATTAATTTTTATAGGCTACAATTTTACTCTCTAAATGCATATTTTGAGTTATTCGTAAAAAAAGATTAAAAACGTTGATTTTTTCGATGAAAAACTGATAAAGTCGGATTCACCGGGTTTTAGGTATGACTCTCGCTACAAATTGTATGCATCAATCCAGGCTCGTATGTCGTAACTAATAAATAATTCCTACTGTAAATTTTTTGTATAATCTGTCAATTCAATTTGATCAGCTGTTTCAAATTAATTAAAATAATCATAAATTTGTTGTTTTCAACCAGAAAATTTCTGATCTTCTCATCATTTTTTTAAATTGTGTCATTGAATAAAGGTTGTGGGAAGTTATAATAATTATAATTTATTTATATATTTATACAGTTGGAAATGTTACATTAATGTATATATGAACAAGATGTCCACGTATACTTCTTAAAATAATTTTACTTTAGTGTTAAATGCAACGTTTAGTTTTGAGGTATCATTTAACTGAAATTTAACAATTATTTGATTTAAGTACAGCTTTTTTCGACTGTACACTCATCTACTCAGAGTGATTACTGTATTGTAACGCAAAATCAATCAACGTCATAAAAACTAATTAAAAAAAGATCCGATCTAATCAGATTCATCTGCCCCATATTCCGAACTTGAACTTTCATTACAACCTATACTAATAATTAAGGGTTCCACAAGTTCAAACCGCTGCTCAATATCCCACCACTTCTCCATTTCTTTTCAGCATGTTGAATGCATTTCGTCCAATATGTACCATCTACGAGGATATATTGAAAAATTCTTAGCCTACTATAGAACCAAACAAAATTTCAATGTCAAAATATTTTATTACTCAATATATTCTTCTCTTAATTGGATACATTTATTACAGCGAACCTGCAACGTCTCTAGACCTTTCAAAAAAATGTTTCTTCTTGCTCTGCAAACCAGACCTCCACAGCTTCTATTACCTCCTTGTTGGAAGAAAATGTACGACCTTTTAAACTTTTTTCAGTTGAGGAAAGAGGGTGATAGTCGGACGGAGCCAAATCGAGTGAATAAGGGGGTGTTCTAGTAATTCAAACCCTAAATCACGAATTTTTTGCATGGCAACATGAGATTTGTGTGCAGGGCGTTGTCCTGCAAAAACAAAACACCTTTTGGATAGCTTTCCGCGTCTTTTCTCTTTAATATTTTCCCGTAGAGTGGTCAGTAATGTCGAATAGTAATCTCCAGTTATTGTTCTACCCTTATCCAAAAATCAATCATGATTACTCCATGGCAATCCCAAAAACTGAAGCAAGAACTTTTCCAGCAGATTTTTGGACACGAAACTTCTTAGGTCTTGGAGAACCAGAGTGTCGCCATTCCATCGATTGTTGCTTATCCATAGTAAAAATTCGGTTTAAGAAGTCTACATTGTTTTCAAATCGAGCACAAATCGAACGCGATGCTTCTACCGTTGCACACTTTTGGTCAACATTCAAACATTTGGGGATCCATTTTGCAGCAATTTTTCTAATGTCCAAATTGACGTGAACCATATGATGAACGCTTTTGTATGAAATATTCAGTGCTTCAGATATCCGTTTTAGCCCAATTCGACGGTCTGATAAAATCATGTCATGAACTGCATCGATATTTTTGGGGACTTACACAGAAACTGGCCTTCCCGATCGGTCATCATCTTCAATGGAAAATTTACCTCTTTTGAAGCTTGCATTTCAATTTTTGACGATCGCATACGAAGGACATTGATCATCAAGGGTATTAAGCATATCTTCGTAAATCTGCTTACCTCTTAACACTTTTAAATACAGGTACTTGATGATGGCTCGATACTCCAATTTTTGATTTTCACAATTTCGGTGGACAACTTTTTTCATTTAATTTATTGCGTGACTCTGGTTTACTTTTTAACGTCAAACTTTACACTGACACTTCTAATAAGTTATTGTTCTTTGCTATGGTAACGCAATATTTTGTTTATGCAAGGAACTGGTCTAGGCTAACTAGATATCAATACATCCTCGTATTCTTTCAAGGGATTGTTTCCACACTTCTCGTACATGTTCATCGGTGTACTGTGATTCAACTCTCTAATTTTTATTATAGTACTCCTTGCAATTAGCCCAAATTAATTCGATTGCTTTAAATTGGCAATGATACGGAGGTAATCTTAGTATCTTATGGCCGTTTTTAGTGTGCAAGCTCATCTATTTCATAAATTTTCTGTTTTGGATTTTCGTTAACTAATTTTAAAGTTCTTGTTTAATATTATGGATTACATTACGCTTTAATAAAAATGTCCACAAATCTTGTTTCATCAATGAAGCATTGGGTATTTTTTTCTTTAGTGTTGAATGGTAACTCGGTGTTGTCTAATATAATTAAACTAGGTTTTGTTAAATTTGGTATCAAATCATTTTCAAACCATTTCTTAAACAAATCTCCACACATGTCACCATGATAATCTTCTTTTGGGGATTTAGATGAAAATAGAAGTGCAGCATTAGAAATAAAGCTGTTCCTGTTTCCTGCATGTACAACAATAAACCTAAAACCAAATTTTAATTTATTACTTGTAAGTATAAAATCAGGGTCAAAGGTTTTGCCTTCTCCAAGTGGTTTTTCTTTATGCTTTGTTTAGAAGCATCATGCCAACTCCTTTTGGTGAACCTCTACTAAATATCCAAGTTTCATCCATATACAGGGTCATACAATGCAAGATCCTTCTCAGTAAAATATTCTAGTAAAAATCTAACACGACTTGCTGCAATGTGGTTTTGTTCAAATAAACCACGTCTGCCATCATCAGCTTTAAAGGAAAATCCAATATTATGTAAAAGTCTTGTTAATCCACTTTTGCTAAAGTTGAATACACCAGCGGTAGCAATTTCATGTTGCAATGTTGCAACAGTAACATGTTGCCCTATATTATTCATAATTACTAATAAAAAAAAAAAACTAATTTTAAGCAATACTTACGATTATTATGCATATTATAAACTGTACATTTAACCACATCTTTCACGAAGTTATCAACGTCACAAGACTTTGACTTCCTACGTTTTTGTTTAGGCACTAGAGGTTCTTCGTTTTCCTTCACTTCATTTCTTTTTTTTAATCGAAGATACAGTATTTATGTTAACGCCACATGCTTCTGCAGTTCGCTATAATGAATCAAGCCGTAAGATGAAATAGTATTTTTAATTCATAAAATACCTGCATAACTGACGTGAAAGGCAACAATACAGCACCGTTGTCACGTTCTCGCATAAAATAGTCCATTACTTTCATAATTACTGCTTCGGTTTCCAATTTCTTTGGCATTGCAACTATTCTATGCTATCATAATAATCATTTATTTATTGTTAATACCATTTACTTACTTAATCTGCTTCGATATAATAATTGATTAGTATTGAAAAATACTGATTTGAATAAAGGAAAGATGAAAAATTCGAAAACGGTGTGGCAACTTGAAGTACGAATGTAAGGTTATGACAATGTAAACAAAGAAAATTATTCGACGTACGTTTTCTTGCTTACACATAAAATAAACGGCACGACATACGTTTCTCAATTGTATTTTGCTGATATTTTATTTACAGAAACAGAAAACTGTGTCACGTCGATTATCATAGTTTACTGCAATGAGTCATATCTAAAACCCGGTGAATCCGACTATTCCTTCAATCGTGAATAACTCGAAAATATCAATGAAAAAAATGTATAGAACATTTTGTACTTTTATAATCAGCGAAGCTTACAAACAACCGTTTCTATGGTTTAAACAATATTGCATCTAAGTTTTTCAGCATCGCTGTGTTGGCGCATATGGCCATTAGAATTTGTTTTTCTATCAATTCCTGTAATCAAAATTAAAAAAATACTGCTATGATGAGGTGGCAACCATTCCCAGGGTTAAAGCGCCCCTTGGCATAATATAGATTTTGACCCTTGGACTATTCCCTACTCAAAATTTCAAATTAATTAATGCATTTTGAAAGGATTGCTAGCAGAACCGATTTATGTAGTCAAGACTTTTCGTTTTTTCCAGGGGGCGCGTTTGGTAAAAGATCTTATCATTCCGTTTTAATTTAATTTTGTAACTGGTTTTAATATCATCTAACGTACTTCTTATTATCGAATCCACTTAGTCTAATTTAGAATTCATTCTCATCATAGTGTTCAGACTGAATGAACAGAGTAAACAAATAGTGTTTTGCACTCATTTTTCAAATTTCAGTATTTGTCTCATCACTTTGTATTTTTAATCTCTGAAATAAATTATTAGGGAATGATTAAAATTGCTAAACATTTGTTTACCACAATAATTATTTTCATAATGATTGCCGAAAGTAGGTTATATCGAGGCTCAAGTGCAAAAATCTCACGAGGACGGTATACCAAAAATGAAAAATTATTTGTAGAGATTGTTTTATTTGCTTGGTTGTTGTTTTATTGCTGTTGTTGTTTCAAGTATCAAAACTTTAATACACGGCGTGTTTGAATTGCCTTTCTTCTCATTGTTTTTGGTTTGTAATATAGAGAATTTGTTTCTAATTTAACAACAAAGACAAAACAGAATAAAATTTTTTTAGCTACGGTGATCAGTTACTTAATCTTACCAAAATGATTTTGTTAAAGTTCTAAAAATAATTAAAAAAAATTAGTTATACTTTAAGTCCACCATCCTCAAAAAAATTTATTCCTTAAATAATAACCAATGCTAATGTACAAACAATGAATATACGAGGATCTGGCTATTAAATAACGAGACTGGTTACGAAAAAGGGTTTTAATATAAAATTATTCTACCATTTTGAATTCTGCCCTTCAATATACTCCCCTCTCCCTTACCACACACACCTTTCCAAACGTTTTTCCATTGATCAAAGCAGTGCTGGGAGTCTTCTTTAATTGAGGGCCTTTAGGAGCTCTGCCGTTTTTGCTTTACCGCTTCCATCGACCCTTTAAAAGCAGATTTTATCTTCGGAAACGTTTACAGCCTCGGCAATCATTCGGATCCTCATTCGACGATCTGCACACAGAATTTGGTTGATTTTGGTCATTGTTTGCAGGGGTTGAAACAGTGACAGGGCGACCTGTGCGCTGGTCATCTTTAGTGCACTCTCGGCCTCACTGAAGCGCTTACGCCACTCAAAACACGTGCACGAGATGAAGAAAAGTGTCTACTATAGGCCTCTTGCAGCAATTTATAGCACTCAGTCGGAGTTTTTTTCAATTTAACGAAAAATTTGAGATTGATACGTTGCTCCTGTTTTCGTCACACATCCGTCTAAGGCGCCGTCTAGGCGAGACAGTCTCGTTATTTAATAGCCAGACCTCGTATAGTAGTAGTTTCTCTTCCAGCATTAATTTTGACAACTCACTGAGGAAGTGTGGTTCGATAATAATGAAGAACTGATTTTTGTAAAAAAAAATCAAATATAGTATCGCTTTTTCAAAAGGTGGCCATCAATAACAAAGTGACATAGTTTTAGAGCAACAGTAATTAATTAATTAATTAATATCATAATATTTAATAATTCTACCTTTTATTCCGAAAATAAACTTTTCATTTACAAAAAAAAATGTAAATAATTTCGAATGATTGCTACTAAAATATTCTATTCGTTTTATCCTTAAATTTGTAAACTTTATTTTTTTCTGCACCGTCTGCAAAATGTAATATTCGTAAAAGTTTTAAAACTTTAAGCAAAATATCCGAATATTCTACGTACACAGAACCACTTCTGTTATAATTACATTCATAACTCAAAAATGTTATCAAAAATAGAATTTTCCTCAAAACATTTTGATTGTAATAAATTATAAAAAAAAACATGAAACTCGTTAACATTAATTTAATTTGCAAAGTTAAATATTATGTTAGTTGCTGTTTAAAAATATCTGGCGTAGTAGTTTATTATTATTTTTTCCACCGTATAATCATGTTATTATTTTACGGCTTTGACGGCAATCAGAATATATGTGCGTGCATTATTTATAATTAGAACGATCGTGCATTCTAATGACGCCATACCATATGCAGTTAGCAATCGATGTTTTCATAAATGTGATAACTAATACCATTGATTATAAAACAATTTATAAAAAAGATTTATTATACGGTGAGTGTTTACTGTGTAATCAAGAAGGATTGCTCTTCAACTATTGGACACATCAAAATAACTTTGGTACATTAATATTGGTTGACCTACAATATTTAAGGAGTGCATACAGATTGTTTCAAAAATATGCCAACCAGAAACTTACGTTTTTCACCTTATTTTAGATTTCTTGTCTCATTTAAAAGCAAAAAGAGTGTAAGATTGTATTGCTTTATCATTCCTACATCATAAAGATATTTTCACTTTTAATTCTAAAGGAGTCAACTTTGAAGTTACAATCCTAGAGCTATCATAACATTTTTTAAAGAATTTGTTTGTACGTCCAAATCAGTGATTGTAGTCGAGATTCAAAATAA